>JAFVLL020023811.1:5000-13692 GCA_021397915.2 Tor tambroides
TTATTTCTCCATTTCTCTCCTTCTCTCCATCCCAAATATTTCCAACTCACCTGCTTGCAATTTCTCAAGCAAAATGTATTCAAGATTGTTGCGCGTTGAATGTGGCAGGTCCGTTCTATTTACTTTCTCCAAAATAACTTTGAGAAGCAAAAAAAAATGCTTAGAATTCATTTGCAAGACTTTTTTTCCAGAAAGGGTGGGAAAAGAATATCGGAATAAACTGGGCATGAAGAGGAAAGAGAGAATGACGAAGGAAAGCAATCTTGTTAGCGGGCCGCCGTAGCCCAGGGAAGATTTCTATCAGATACACATATAGGGAGAGGCATCCATTTAGAAAATGGCTTTTTCTGCACATGCTGGGCCATTTAGCACTCCCTGTGACGACTCCTGTTTGGGCCGGAGATAAATGCGCTTTCACAGACTCACTGCACACACACACACACACACACACACACTCAGACCACAGACTCAGCAACCTGCAAACACAGACTCGCATGCATTCAGTGTCCCAAACTGATTTTCTAAAAGACACACACACATATACAGATGGACAAATTAAAATATATTTTGCCCTCGCAAATAACTGAGAATGTTTAGCCTCCCTATCAGTTACTCTGCTGTGTATGCCAGCAGAATATATTTAATGTTAACAAACAAAAACTGGCAATGCTTGAAATAGCCTGAGATAAAATTTACTTGACATAATTTATTAATATTTAAACATATATTTAAAATGGTATACATACACAATAGTCTGAGACCAAAATATTTATGAACATTATATATATATATATATATATATATATATATATGTGTGTGTGTGTGTGTGTGTGTAAAATATTATATATTTTTATTATATTTTATTGTTCTCAGATTTAAGACATTAATTCTCTGTTTAAGACATTATAACTATCTCATCTACAATTATTATTATTATTATTATTAACTGAATTTCAGATGGTGATATATTTTTATTTTAAATTCTTCTTTTTGCTCAAATAAAAAATGCATTTTTTTTGGGTCTCAGACTTTTTAAATTCTGACAAATTATTTCAAGCAATTTAACAAATTATACCGAATACTCATTTAACATGTGAAACAGACATGTGAAATATAAAATCTGAAATATTTTATACTTTATAATTATTATTATTATTATCAGAGAGTGATAATGATTCAACTATTCAACATTTTTATATTATTATTATTTATTTTTCATTTTTATATATTATTAGCCCATAATCTAATTTGCAATAGAAAAATGCATTAAAAACAACAATGTATTTTCCTGAAATACAAATTCACAATTTCACAAATAATACAGAATGCTCATTTAAAAATTGAAACATACAGGTGAAATATTATATACAATACAACATATATAGTACTTCAGGCTTTCAGAAACTACTGTGAAATTATTGCTTAGTGCCCAAGACTGTGTGACTGCTGTCAACAGAAAATGATTGTTATAAAATGTCACTATTGAAACGACCACAAAAAAACACTGCTATTACTGTAATCATATTATGCAACCACTGTTATCACAACATCAGAAACAAGTTAAAGCTTCCTCCTAAGGCACCACAACAAAGGTAAATAATACAGTGTGAATATTACGGTCGCTTCCACACTGATACTGAAGAGAGGCGCCTTTGCCCTAAAGCTCTGAAACTACACAATATTTTCTAGCACAGCAGTACGGTGTAAAACAAGTTAAAGAGTTTGAACTTACTCCTTTCATTTGCTGAACTCCGGTGACGAGCTGCAGCACCTTCTCCAGTTCCTTCTCTATGCGACCTGCCCAGTGCATCATCCTGTTAGACACAGAAAGCACTGGTTAACAGTAATGCAAATGTGCAATAATTACGTCACATAATGGCTAAATCCCAATTCACATACTATCGGTCCTATATACTGTGTGGCAACAAAACAAAACAAAACAAAACGGAAATGTGATAAAAATTGGAATGACAGCGCTTATTTTTTCCAGCTGTCTAGGTGACAAGATGACTATAGTAAAATAAAATAAAATAAAATAAAATAAAATAAAATACAATAAAATGACTGATTATTTGTTTCCAGCTATCTAGGAGTTGACAAGGCAACTATAATTAAATTAAATTAATAAAATTAAAAAATAACTGACAGTCTGTTTCATACTGCAGGGGTGATAATGAACAATTAATAAAATTTATTTTATTTTTACTGCGACCTTGTATGTCTCAGGAGCTGTCAAACCTACACTTTTTATGAACTTCCCATGTGTTTTATTTTTATTTTTATTTTTTTTTTTTTTTTTAGTAGTAGTAAAGGCTTCCAAATTACAACATTAAAGATTTCAGTGAAATCAAAATTGGAGTTGCATTGCTTTTAGTGCATGTCCATTAGTTTTAAGGCCATCTAAATGGACTCCATCCTCTTGTTTTAAGAGGTAATATGTCAACACATTAAATAGAACCGTGTTCACCGAGTCATTTCATTGGGTCTTATATTTAAATTATTCCAGTGAGCGATCTGAAAACGGACTATATTACCGCTCTATATTCATATACTGGTTTTACAGACAGTGTGACATTTCATAAAAAGCGTAATATCTACTAGAGCACATCTGCAGTCATGAGGTGTTTTAACATTCAGTGTTCGGGAAACTGATGGAGAAAATTACAGGGGAATTTCAGCAGTGTCACACAAACCCTATAACAGTTTTATCTGCTCTTGCCTAATGGTCAGAGATTTGCAACCACGGCCCGGGGTCAGAAATAACCCTTATCTGTGTTACACAGCCTGAGAATAGCCCCAAAAGAAATGCTGCATGTGTGCGTTTCTGACTGAGCTTTCTTATTTACTTGATAAGAATGACTGAACCTAGCTATTCTATTAGCATTTAATAATATAATGCGTTTCAAAATAAATATATTGTTTCTTAAGAGTGTGCATTCCAATTTTTCTGTTTTTTCCCCATACCCTGGCATCTAGTTGAACTCCAGAAACTAGATCGTGAACCAATCACTCTGTGAACTGGATCAGCTGATTTATTAAAAAGATCAGACTCAAAAGAACAATTCAATCACCAAACAGCTGTTGCTTCTTCTTTCATAAATTAAATGAATGAACGAAGTGATTTGTGGTTTGTCATCACATTAAGTTATTGTGTGACTTCAAAAGAGCCGTATGAACTACTTACAATACTTTTGGTGCTTTTCTGTCATTTTTTGTAGCTTAAAAGAACCAGATTATACTGACAAGATTAGACAAGAAATTGTTGAAAAATGCATGTTTTGTGAAGGATAAAATAAACTTAAACATTTTTTTAAAAATGTACATTTAAAATATAATAAAACAAAATTAATTTTAAATTATTAAAATAAAATAAAATAACAAAATAAAATAAATAAATGTAATGTACTGGCTAAAAGTTTGATTTCATCAACACACTCTTAAAATATAATAAAATAAATAAATAATGTATAAACAAAATCATAATAATAATAATAATAATAATAATAATAATATGAAGGAATTTTCTGTATTTATATTTTACAGGTGTTCTAGCTGTATTTTGAATTTTGCACATTGCATTGTGTTTTAGGGTTAACAAATGTCTGTAACATTAATATTAATTGCCAGAATATTTTCATTTTTTTTAATACAGTTTAGTGCTGAATGCAATTGTTGTGCTTAATAAAAGTATGCTATTTGGAATTCAGCAAATAAATAGCATTTACATTGTTAGCATTAACTATTTGTCAAAAATATTATAAAATTATTTGATTCTATTTATTATAAATTAGAAGTCAAAGACATTCAATCAAAACAGATGGATAAATACCAACACAGTATTTTCAGACACACAGCAAGCTTTTAAGAGTTATCAGCATTTGACAGTGATTTTATATCAGAAAACTGACAGTCTGTTTCATACTACAGCGGTGATAATGAACAATTAATACAAATGCTTTTATTTTGACTGTGACCCTGTGACCTTGAATGTCCCAGGAAGAGGAAGAACAGCTTATATATTTGCAAAGATATTTGCATGAGACAGATGCACTGTCACTTTAAGAAAGTAAACAGGCTCAGTTCGGATTCATCTTGACTTTAATCACTACCCTTCCAAACTCTCATCTGCTCTTTCTCTCTCTCTGGCAATGGGCTGCTCGGCTGTTGGCAGGTAAGAGTGGATGTTTATGGAGCCGAATGATAAAGAAAGGCCGGTTCTGACAGAAGTGCCTCCCTAAGCAGCAACAACACTTGCTAACTGGGCCAAACCCGAATGAAGCGATCAGACGTCCGCAGATCAGAGCTGTATATCTGCCTGCAGCTCCTAAAGCTCTTAACACAATGAGATTCAGCAGAAGAGAGATGGATTGAGAGTGGAAGGTAAGAAAATACTTTCTTAGGCCAGGAAAGTAATGTACGCGATTACACAAACACAGACGTTCATGAGCTCAGGCGACTGCACTGCAAGTCTGCAGCTTGTTGTACATACTTATAGGGATAGTACAGACTAAAATGAATTGTCTATCAACATTTACTCACCCTCAACTTGTTCCAAACTTGTATGACTTTCTTTGTATCACGAAACACATAAAACATGCTGTTGTTTTAAATATTTCTGTTTAAAGTCATATGATAGCTCTGTGTGAGGAACAGAATGAAATTTATGTATTATTCACTGAAAGTGAATCTTAATCTTCACCATTTACTTTCAGCAAAACACTACTTTGTATTGTAATATTTAATTACAAAAATAAAATGTAACAAAATTGTAAATATATAAATTAAAAAAATGTATTTGCATTGTTGCGCTTGGGGTGCCCCGTGTTCGAATCCCGACTCGAGGACCTTTCCCGATCCTGCCCCCCCCTCTCTCTCTCTCTCTCCCACTTTGCTTCCTGTCATGTCTGACCTGTCCTATCACAATAAAGGCAAAAATGCCAAAAATAAATCGAAAACCAAAAATGTATTTATTAATATAATTTATTTTATATTAAAATAGAAAACAGGAGTGACAGTGCTTGTTCTTTCCAACTGTGCAAGAATTGAAAAGGCAGCAAAAAGGAGTAAATAAAAAAAATAAAAAATAAAAGGAATTAATTAAATGAAATAAAAAAAAAAGAATGACTCCGACTGTCCAGGAGTTGACAAAGTGACAATACAAATTTAAAATAAAATAAAATAAAATAAAATTAATTAATTCAGCAAAAAGAACAGAAAAGAAACTAATAAATTCTTATTAAAAATGTTTAGGTAATCTTGTAATTTTTATGTGGTTTTATTATAGTTTGAAATTGAAGAATTACCTTTAAGAGTATTACACATTTACACAAATTACACAAATAAGTGAATATATTATTGACTTTTTTATTCCATTGAAAACAGACCAATTGAAAGATATGAAAAGCAAATAAATAAATAAATAAATAATGTTTATCAAGAAAAATCATCTCAAACAAAAGAAAAAAGTTGCAGACTTATATATATATATATATTTTTTTTCCTATATATATATATATTTTTTTTCCTATATATATATATATATATATATATATATATATATATGTATATTATGTATATATGTATTTATTTTTTTAACAAAGACACAAAAATAACTTCTCAACCTGAAAGTAAAAAATATATACATATTAAAAAACAGCTAACTTGTGCAATTATGTGGTCTGAACTTTTGGGAACAATGAGTCAAAAAATTAAGTATAGACAGAAGCTTTAACGTATTAGAGCAAGTTTTCGAATTCAGACAGAACTCAAAGATAAAAGATAATGGATGTCCACATTACCAAAAACACACCCACCTATGAGTGAATACACAATGAATGGGCTGGCTTTTCTAATATACACACATGCACATATTCACACTAAAAGCTTTAAGGGCTTTTAGCACCTACATCTCAATGTACACTGAGCTGGGTAAAAAGCACTAAGAAACATTGACTGAGACCAAAGTAATGGCATGCATAAACGCAATCGTAACTTCATTCAGTGCTGAGTAAACCTTAAAACACCCAAAAATAGTCCAATGCTTTCAGAGCACTGATTTCAGATATTTACTCTCTCTATTACAGCTGTTTCACTGCAAATCCAAAGACGCCGGTAACAACATCTATCTCCACCATCAGCCGAGCAACATGGTCATTTGTCACTGAATGATAGCACAGAAAAAGAAATGTCAACGTGAAATGTCAGCTTCATCTGAATGACAAGGATAGGAAGATCAACGGAAGAATGAGTCACGACGGCAACAAAGAAAACACACTTCTCCACAAATCCACAACTGCCGTCTAATGCGGTTAAAGCACTGTTTTCCTCATACGCAAGTGACAAATCACCGTGTTTTGTAAGATATAAGATTTACAAAAGTACATACAGCACACAAGCATTTCATTTCTTCTACAGTGCCAAATAACACATAATAAACTACTTTTTTCATTTTTTGAAGAAAATTTACAAAGTGCTTGCCTATGCAGAACCCACTGCCATCATGTTTGAGTTGGTCTGAAAACTATACTTTTTGTAATACATTGCAGAGGTTCTGAATGATTTCTTAGGAATTTCTAAGGTGTCCTAAGTGATTTCAAACATGCTCTGAGGGTTTTTTGAAGACATTTTAAGGTGTTATAAATGTTTCACACAGAATGCATTTTTCCATCCTGATGTGCTACTTTTCCATTGTTTTGTTATGTAAATGTGCAAGGCAAACATGTATGATGGTCTTGCATCTTTCGCAGTGTCTCGCACGAGTGCCACAATTTTAAGAAGCCATGTCAAGTTAAAAGTATTTAAATTTTTACACGCAGTGCCTCTCATCAATGTCAGTTCCAAAACAGTGGACCAATCAGAAGACACCGGAGGCGGGGCAAGCTGTGTGAGCTTTTGTTTACAGTAGCAAGTTGAAATGGCAAAAGTTTTATTTGACAGCAACATGGCAGAGGAGACATTGCGCTGCGCTTTTTTTATAACCATACCTGAATGCTGCATCTCGCATTTTTAGACGCAAAGACTCATTTTGCATGAACAGCACCTAAGATGATCTTTGCGCAAGGCACCCCAATCCTAAAATTTTAAAGGGATTTATATAGTTTATTGCATAAAGACCTTTTTGATTATGAATATATATTTTTATATTCATTTATTTCATTCATTATAGACCCTTATTTTATGAATATTAGTTATATGTCAAAATATTATTTGAAAAGGTTTAATTTCTTTTAAGTTACATGATTATTTTTTAAATTATAGTACTGTACTGTTAGAATTTATTATTTTTTACTCATTTATTTAGTTATTTTAATCTTTATTTATTGATTTATTTATTTTAATCTATTTTTATTTAATCTACTTACCTTTTCATCTATTTTATGAATTTATTTAAATCAAATTTTTATTTATTTTAACAAAATGTTTATTTATTTTAATCTATTTTTACTTACGTATTTATTTTTTTGTTGTTGTTCTGAATGTGTTCAAGTGAATCTATTGTCTTGCATCTCAGTCCTAATTCTGATCACACATAAAAGTGCAGCACAATCTCTTCATTGCCACACAGCTTGTGTCCACAGCACAAATGTGTGACAAGTGTGTTCAAGTATGTTCTAGCAGATTTCTAGTAAAGCATGGCGCTTGCAACATCAAGGTCATGGGTTCAGTTCCCAGGTAATACATTAATGATAAAATACTTTGAAAGCAATGGATAAAAGACTTGTCAATGCATGCTGGCGTGCATACTTATAAATTAGGGGTGCGTTCAAATCAATAATCCTAACTATGAGATATGGTAATAGCAATAATGAGGAAACAAGCAGCAGTTACCTATAGTCAATTCGATTTGAAGGCTACTTTGGTTTAGTGTCATCTTACAAAACATCCATTAGAGGTTGATTCGGTTAAGTGAAATGTCTTTTGGCAGCTGAGATTCAATTCACTCAAGGAAAAAGGAAACCAGTTCACTCTGTGGCCAGCTCAGCATCTTTTGGGCAAGAACAAATTTCCAATAGTTTGCTAAGACTTTACCATAAAAAAAACTTGTGTTGAATCAAATAATGGCATCATTTTCTTTAGCTTTTCCCAAAAGCATTTTTTTCCAAGAGACCCGTCTCTGACTCACTGCTTCCTCTCACGTTTCATGCTTTTCAAACGTAATTAACCGAACTAAGCCAAACCCTGTTATTATAAGTACTGTGACCTCAGAAACCCCTGATGCAAATACAAGCAGCTGAGCCACTGCAGAGGGAGATTCCTGTAATCTATCGATCTGATACTGACAGATACACAGGAAG
Organism: Tor tambroides; assembly: GCA_021397915.2. NCBI lineage: Eukaryota > Metazoa > Chordata > Actinopteri > Cypriniformes > Cyprinidae > Tor > Tor tambroides. Next base: position 13,295 of record JAFVLL020023811.1, read on the forward strand.
TGAAGAAACGAGATTGAGCGTGTTTAGATTACACAGCTCCTAATGAAAGATCTAGGAGGAGATGGTAATAAATGGTTTGTGGGGACGACAGCGCTGCTGAAGGAAACGTGTCAACCGAGAAAAGGTCACAGAGGGAAAAATAAAGGTTTTCAGAGTGAGGGAGTACTGATGCTAACCGCTAATGACAACACCTCCAGCATGTGCGGGAATCTAGAATGCTTGCTCTTTTATACTCACAAAGGTTATAAAATGTGCCAGGTCATGCTTTATGACTCCATCATCCAAACGCCTTTATATAGTGCCTGGCCACGATATACCAGTAGATTTTTTACTTGTATTGTCAACTTATTCTGTTTCTATATTTGTGAAATATATTTACTATACTGAATGTATATATA
>JAFVLL020023814.1:0-12756 GCA_021397915.2 Tor tambroides
AAGATATTCTGAAGAATGTGGGAAACAGAGCAGTTCTGGGGCACCATTGACTTCCATAGTATTTTTTTTCCTACTATGGAAGTCAATGGTGCCCCCAAAACAGCCTGGTTACAAACATTCTTCAAAATATCTTCCTTTGTGTTCAGCAGAACAAAGACATTCATACAGGTTTGGAACTACTTGAGGGTGAGTAAATGATGACACAATTTTCATTTTTGGGTGAACTATCCCTTTAATGAACAAAAAAACGGGAAACTTTCGTTCATTTACATGTCAGTGACGTTTCAGGGGCCTAAAAACGAAAACCTTTTAAAAAGGTTTTCAAAGTGCAAGTTTTTAAAAAAAAAAAAGATAACGTTATCATCTCCATGTAAACAACCAAAATGCGAATTTGTGAAAACATGAAGTCATGTGCATGCATCTTACCTGTTTATTCTATAGGAAATACAAAGTGACATCGCCAACTACTGGCCAGGCATGATAATACAGCATATCTAGTTGTTTTTCACGGATCCGTTTGAACAGGGATCGTTTTGGTAATGTTGTCGTCTGTAGGGCTGCAACAAATGATTATTTTGGTAATCGATTGATCGACTGATTGTTGATTTATATCAATTAATCAGTAGACTTTAATTATTCAGCTTTTGCAGTTCGTTAAAATATTGAGTTACACTCATACACATATAGAGCTGATTTATAGCAGAAAATGAGGTTGTAATTCTAACTGAAAGTGACACTGATGCTGCTTTTTTCATGTTTAATACTGTAAAGCTGTTTGCTTTAAAGTGATCTATTGCATGAACTGCTATATAAATAAATGTCACATGATTTTACTGGAGTGCCGATTACAGAGCTCGAGCAACTATCCACATCGCTCTGATCCGATGCTTTCTTAACTGTTGTTTTCGTCATGTTTGTTGTGTATTTATTTAGGTATTGAAAGGAAAGTTCACAGCATATATTTACATATTCATCGAAACACCGTTTTCAGCAGCGTTGGGATGTTCACTAACAGTCAAGCACTGTTTGTTTACCCCTAAACGAAGAATAAAAAACAGCTTCGCAGTGAGTATATCGACAGCATTTTTTGTAAAACTTTTCCATACTCTACCGGTTCGGCTTCATTTGCACGTCTCATAAGCACCCAGTCTTCTTCATTTTGATAGCATGCAGGAGGGCTGAATTACAGCCTTGCGCTGGTCAAACTGCGTTATTGCAGGGCCTTACATTACATCATATGAGATCAAATGAGTATTCGACAAAAATATTTGTCAACAATTTTTATTGTCAGTAATGTTGACTAGTCGTTTCAGCCCTAGTTGTCTCTATGCAAAACTTTTCAAAAAGGCAAAGGGAAAAACTTCTCAGTTTTTTGTTACATTGTTGTCATGTAAACATACACTCACTTGTAACCTCTGAACAACTTAAACAACTGAACTAAATATAAAAAACAACTAAAACATTACATCTGAACAACTAAAAAAATCATTGTAATTCGTAGTTGTTTCACTGATTGTACAGCTCTCAGAGGGCTGAAATGGGATTAGAAGCTGATCTGATCTACACGCGGTTATGGGAACGTGATCCCTCGTCTTTGTTTTTCTGATCTCCTTTGGGGAAGATTAAAAGCTCTGAGAAAACATAAATGAAGCTCCTCTGAGATGATATTGGCAGAAGCTGGAGTGTGAGAAGGTGGTGTTGAATCTGCCTGCAAAAGAAGCTCGGCCAACCTGTCGAACCAGTAACCGGTGCGCTTCTCGTCATGTGCGTTTCAAACCAGTGCATGGTTAAAACGCAAGCTTTACCCAACGACAGAGGAGTTTCTTTGCTTTTTCCTTTGTAATTTCTGCAAATGGCCTGTTAAAAATGGATGAACTAAAGATAGCGTGAGGAAGATTAAAGATAATGAAGGTGCATTTGTCATCATGTTTCTGTAAGTGGGTTTTAATGGCTCTGGTCTGAATGGAAATCCACTTCTTTAGAGGTCTTTGTACCCTGCGGTTTGTGTTTGCATTGTTCTCGTGATCGGTGTCTCTGTAATTAACGGGCCGCTCCGGTACAGTGAGGCTTTGCTAATAGAGCGGCAGACGTTCATTGGTTAACACATAAATTAGACTGAAGACTCTGTCCTGAACGAGTGGGTTTTGGGTGGGTAATGAAACTGCCAGCCGAGGGGATTAAAGGTCCCTGAGGAGCCGCTTCTCAATTACTCATTCAGTTTAAATCTGTGTAACCAGTAACTTCGGCCTGGGACAGGAAGGAATGGGCCCCTTTATTGCGGTGTTTGTGCTTGTGGACCGGCCCCTGAAGACTTCATGGGAGCCTGTTGGTCTTTCTCTGTCCTGTTCACTCTCTTCTCCTGTTTTTCTTGTCTATTATTCTTGCTCTGTTTAAGTCTCTTTTGCTTTTGTTAGTCATTATTAACCAGTACCTGACAGTAATGTTTGTTGATAACTGCACCCAGTTGGTCAGTTAACAAAAGTGTTGAGATAATCGGTTAAGATAAACCGATAAAAAAAGGCAATACCGATAGACCGGACATTATTTGAGAATATCAACTGATAACTGTCTCTGTTTGGTTGATTAAAGTAATGTTTATTTACTGATATGTCATTTTATCCAGATTAGTCAGCCGATATTTGGTCGTTTCAAGATTATCGGCTGGTAACTCTACCTAAGTGTTGGTGAAAGACCATTAAATCGGTTAAAAATCTGGCCGTTTTGAGATTATCAGTGTTGACCAATAAAATGACCACTTGATGATTTACAGAATTGGTGTATAAACTAACCCTTTACTGAGTTCAATAATATGCCAACAAATTTGTCAATGGATAATACACCTTAAAAAAATAAATAAATAAAAATAAAAAAAGTTGTGAAAATAAATTGTATAATAATAATAATAATAATAATAATTATTATTATTATTATTTTATTTATTTGTTTAGATTAATAAATAGATTTTTGCTTGTTTATTCATTTTTTTAATTGTTTAAAACAGGTTTATTATCATCATGTTTTATTTATTTAGATTAATAAATAAATATTTGCTTATGTGTTCATGTTTATTAAAAAGAATGTGTATTGTCTTCAATCATTTTTTTTATTTTATTATAATTTATTTATTTTAGATTAATAATTAAAATGTAAAATAACTTTATTATTTTATATGTATTATTTTAATTTTTTTTAATTATTATTATTTTTTTTTTTAACAGTGGCCCTTGAAAAACAATGTTTATAGCTTCTCTTTTCATCATCTGTAACGCAGTCCTCTTTGTCACACAAAATGTCAAACAGCAGATGGAAGTCAGCATCACAACCAACTTCTTCCATTGCAGGAAAGCTCATGTTACAGTGAACATCTCCCTCACTCCCTTGTTCTCTTGACGAACAAAGCTTTGTAAACGTCTGCTAAGCTCTATTGATCAGCTCTAACCTCATTAACATCACATCCTCTGGATCTACTATTATCATAATGCCACAGATAGACTCAACGGAATCAATGGTGTGTGGTCTTTGGGATGGTGTTTAGTGAAGGTTGAGTCAGAGGGGTTTTCTGATGGTGTAGATGCAGAAACCCCCTCATGCCTGTTAGCCTGTCCAGACTCGTCTCTCTATCACACATCACAGTGCCGGTGAGGAATGTGATTCTTTGGGAATCAGATGAGAGTTCAGCGTCTGGATCTGAGATTTAATCGGTGCTGGAATGTGTTTGTTTATTACTGCTCCTGTTTAGTGTTAGAGAAGTGATCAAGCCACTGAGTATTAGTCTGTGCAGTCTGTTGCCCTGCAGCCCATTTTTTTTTTTTTTTTTTTTTTTTTTTTTTTTTTAAATTGTGGCTTAGTTACACTGCAATTTTTTTTTTTTGGGTTAAAGAAAAAAACTAAGATTAATGGAGTATGTTTTACAAGAAAATACTATTTTAGTGTAATTTTGTGAAATGTACTGTTTCTGAGTAAATTCTACATAAATATTTTTTTCAGTGTGTCTGGTATTTTGTATCTGGCACTGTTTGCTTTCCGCGTTTCATTTTTATTTTATTTTATATTATTGCATTCCTTTGCATTATTTTGCATTACATTGCATTAAATTGCTTTTTATTGCATTGCATTAAATTGCATTGAATTGCATTGCATTGCATTTAGTGGCATTTCATTGCATTGCATTTTATTGCATTGCACTTTATTTTAGTTTATTGTATGTTGTATTTTTTTTTATTGCTTTGCATTTTGTTTATTTTTCTTTATTGGATTTTTTTTGTATTGTATTGCATTTAGTTTTGCTTTATTTCATTTTGTTCTACTTTTTTGCATTGCATTGCATTTGTTTTATTGTAAAGATTATTGGAGTATGCTTTGCAAGAAAATACTATTTCAGTCTTTCTACTTCAAATTTCATGTTCAGTTCAATATTACTTGCTGTTATTTGTAAAATTTACTTGCCATTTCTGAGTAAATCTACATCAGTTTTTTTTGTTTTTTCATTTTTTAGCTGAACTAGTGTTCATGTAATTTGTATGTTTTGTATGTAGAACTGAATCCTGATCCTTTGCTTTGTCATGCAGCAGTGTCGTTTTTTTCCTGTCGTGTTTGTTTCCAGTATGTAAATCCTCGTGGCAGTGTTTGTGTTGTGTAAACACCAGGAAGCACTACTGTACATGTTCATGTTATGTTATGTTATGTTATGTTTGTACTGTACTTCTGAGGATCCTGTTGAAGAATTGAAAGTGTCGTCTCCATGGAAACCACTTCAGGTTGTCATAGGAGAAGCTTTTCAGTGCTATGAGCGGATAATTGGTCTCTCATCTCTCTTTGATACAAACGCACCGTTTTTACATTTGATTATCTGCTGAGGTGTGTGTGTGTGTGTGTGTGTGTTTCCTCACATATCATCAGCTTCAATAGTGTGGTTTGGCTCATTTTCCTTCTGTGATTCCTGTAGTAATTCTCTCCATGCAGCTACATGTGTTTTTGTCTTGTGCTTGAGCGATACAGGATTTTCATTGATTGATATCTAGAGAACAGCCTGGCGGATGAATGATATTTATCACCCAAGCACAAGGGTTGTTGCACTGAATACACAGTGATATTCTTTTTATGCAATAGTTCAATAAACAAGATGGTTGTATCAAGTAACTGACCTTTTAGACACAATATGACCAGCTGTTTGCTTTTTTTGTGCTTTGCCAAAGAAAATAGACGTCGAAAGGAGTGAAAATGGACTGACAAAGTGATATAGACTGGGGAATTAACTATTTTAATGACTATTTAATTCTATTCAATGACAATTCATATTTTAAAAAAAAAACTGTCCAAGTTGGGGAAAAAAATAAAACCTTTTCAATAATTATTAAAATATTTTTTATATGTTTTCATATTTTATAAATGTATATTATAAGCTCTATATGTATTACATGAAATATTACATTTTATATTTAAAAATATTTAAAAATGTACATATATTTTATATATTTAATTTTCACCAGGGTTTATATTGAAAATATTGAAACAAATATTTCTATTAAAAGGATAGTAAATTATGTAAATCATGACAGTTTTCATTTCTGGATGAACTAGTCATTTAATTAGTCATGCAGACATGGCCATAATCCCATAACAGCTAAATGCTGGCCAATTAATCAGTCTGTTTATTATATATTGGTCCATCACTATTTTATGCTGTCATTTATGATTGTAGTTTATAGTCATTTTTGTATTCAGAAAACAACTCAACATCAGTGTCAGAACATTTGCCAAATTGCTGACAAGGAAAGACTGTAAATCTGCAGTTTATTGTTGCTGTTAATAGATTGATGTTTACTGAAATACTCTATTAAAATTTGATTGTATAACCCTTTATATGAGGGTAAGTGGTGCTTCAGACCGGTTCCTAACGGAGGAGGCAGCGCTCCAGTTACTTCAAATAGAAGCCGGACTTATTTTGTGCTGTTTACTCTAGACAAATATAATTCTGTATAATTTAGACCCTTCAAACACAGTCATTCAAAACATTATGCATTTCTCCTTCCCTGAGTTCATCTTAAAAGGAATATTTTGGAGGACGTCTGTAAGAGGGTTTAGATGTAAGTGGGCAAATTTGCATTTCATTAAGTCTCAGTTCCTTAGAAACACGGGTTAGCATGAGGACGCCTCCAGTAGAACTAGTAAAAGCTGTTTTTAGTGACTCAGTTGAAGGAATTTCCCAGCTTTAATGAATATTTCTGCTTCTAAATGTGTTCAAAACAAGTTGAAGTTTAAAATGGTTGTCTGTTCAACCACGCAAGCTTATAATCCAGTCATTATCTTGGAGGTACAGTGTGCGATCTGGTTCTTCAGGGTTAGAAATCCCTGGATTTAATGTCTCTAAACCCTTCCTAATGATTTCCTAAACCCATAAACTCTGCGTTTTTCAGTGGTGAGAGATGATGGGCCTATTGTTTGACTTTAAGCCGTCACTACAGTATTAAAGAGCTTGTTGAGTTCAGGAGATTTGATGGGTTTGAATGTATGAATTAATCCACATGTTTTTTATGGGATGTTCTCACTGGAATCTGTGTCCTGTCAATTGTATTTACTTGCCCATAATGCAAAATATTTTACATGCGATTGCATCCTGGGGGAAGAAAGAATTTCTTCGTTGCTGCATCCTTCATATTTAGTGAATTTTATTTATTTTTTTTAATTTAAAATCTTTTGTGAAAGTATAATAGTTCAGTCACAAACAACATGTATATAACATACACTTGCATTGCATTTAATTTTATTGCATTGAATTTTTTGCATTGCAGTGCATTTTACTGCAATGAATTGCATTACATTTTATTGCAATGGATTCCATTACATTTTAATGCAATAAATTGCATTACATTGCATTTTATTGCATTCTATCACATTGAAATGCATCACATTTTATTGCATTGAATTGCATTTTTTGCATTGCGTTTTGTTGTATTGAATTACATCTCATATTATTACATGGAGTTGCATTAATTTACATCACGTTGTATTACATTGAATTGGATTGCATTTTATTGCATCGCAGTGTGTTTTACTGCAACGAATTGCATTGCATTCCATTTTATTTTATTTTATTGCGGTGCATTTTATTGCATTTTGTCACATTGAAATGCATCACATTTTATTGCATTGAATTGCATTTTTTTTATTGCATTACATTTTGTTGTATTGAATTACATCTCATATTATTACATGGAATTGCATTAAATTACATCACATTGTATTACTTTGAATTGCATTGAAATGCATTGCATGTTATTGCATTTTTTTTGCATTGCATTTTTTTTTATTTTGTTTTATTACTTTGCATCTGGACAGAATTTGATTTCTCAGAGTTGAAAAACTATTTTCCTCCATTGTTTTGAACAAGGTTAAACAGATTCAGATGGTATTGTAATCACAAAGTATGTCTACAAAACACATTTACCTGACCTGTTGCCGCCAGGTTCATTTGTATGGTTCACTTCTTTACCAGTGGTCATAATTTTTTTGAGCTGGTCATAACTAACAGCTGTGTTTATTTGTATAACTAGCGGTCAGGCAGAACAAGGGTTAAAATCAAGACATGTGTTAGAAATTGCTATAGCAGCACAAGTTGTTTACTGCAGAAATACACATTTCAGGAATCATAAATCATTCTGTGCTCCTTGGCATTTTCCAGGGCAGTGCTAGGTTGAAATTCCTGCTGCAAAAAAGGAAAACTATGTAAGCATCTGGTGCGATCACTAGACCAGCTTTAGAGAAAAGTACTGTGGTGATACCATGGCATTAGGTCTGTGTGTTTTGGCCCTTATATAAACGTTTATATTATTTGTGTTGTCAGGTGGGTTTGCAGCAGTATGGTGGAGCCAGAGGAGCGGCCCTCGGTGGCAGGCCAGAGGCTTGGAGCCCCTGAGAGCATGGGCATCAGCACGCTGGAGCCTGGCCAGCGGCCCCCCACCATGCCCCCCGGCAGACAGGTCTCCATCCGGGTCCAGATGCTGGACGACACTCAGGAAGTCTTTGAAGTCTCGGTAAGCATTATTTACTTTCCACTGTTTTGTATTTTATTGCATTGCATTGCATGTTATTGCATTGGATGACATGGCATTGCATTGTATTTTATTTAATTGTATTGTGTGGTATTGTATTTTGTTATATTTTATTGCATTGCTTTTTGTTTTATTGCATTGGATAGCATTTAATTTCATTGCATTTTGTTGCATTGCATTGCTTTTTTTAATGCATTGAATTGATGCAGTTAAATGCAATGCATTAAAACAAAATGCTGTTTAATTTAATTTTTATTGCATTGTATTGCATTGAATTGCATTGCATTGCATTTACTGCGTTGAAATGCATTTCATTGCATTGTATTGAATTGCATTGGATTGAATTGCATTGGATTGAATTTCATTTAGTTTTATTTGCATTGCATTTTGGTTAATTTTATTCTATTGCATTTTGTTTATTATTGCATTGCATTTTGTTTTATTTCACTTTATTTTATTTATTGCGTTTTATTTTCATCTTTATTTTATTGCATTTTATCGCATTTGATTACATTTTATTTTTATAGCGTTACCTTTTGTTTTATCGCACTGTTTTATTGCTTTTCATTTTATCTATTGCAATTTATTTGCATTTAACACATATAAAATAAAAACTGGACAGCAGTGGACATAATGAGGTCATGTGACAACAGTGTTGCATACTACCATTTGAATTGCTTTTCATTGCATAATTTGTATTATATTTCTTAAAAATTGCAGGCAGGAAGCCAACTTTCCATTTTGAGCACAGCTCCGGTTTAATTGTGTGGAAAAACCCTGCATTTCATAAGTGTTTTGATCTGGCTGTGTACCTCAGCGGGTCAGCAAGTACATTCTAAAGCGTCTGCTGCCTTCCACCTCAAGTTTAGTCTCTTTTGTGTTCACTTGCCCTGCCGTTTCGTCACTTAAGCTCCCTGGGGAATGCTAATGATGTTGAAAAGCTCAGTCTTGTTCACTAATGAGAAAATGCCCTCATTGATCGCCACCAAGGGAGCCATAATCTCCTCAGGCATGTTGGGTAAGTGAAAAAGAAGGAGAAATCCCTAGGAATTCCTGCTTTTTCCTGTATCTACCAGCCTCTCAGCAGGCAAATACAACCTGAGCTGAAGGAAAAGTAGCGGACAAATGGACGGTAGCTCATTCTGTTACCTGACTCTTTGTTTCTGGGCTTTGTGAAATGTATATGGGCGGTTGGAGGCACACCCTGCTCTCCGGTGATGCCCTGAGGGCCTGTTGTTGACAGTCAGGCTCCACCTGGTGCTGTTTTAATAGCTAGATAAGGCATATGAAAGTGCTGAGCTCCTGTTCTGTGGCCGTTCGTGTTGTGAAATGCCTCGAGGTGGGCCAGTAAACGCCGTCTGTCTCACTAAATTGATTTTTGGTTTCCTGAGGCGATCCACAATCAGTCTGCATCCAGACGTGACACCTGACTTGTGGAGAAACGGATTACCTCCAGTTTCGTTTCATTTGTTTCTGGTGTGCAGGGCTTTTGACAGCTCTTTTGGTTTTGTTTGGTTTTCTTAATGGTTTTAGCTCATTGTTGGAATCAGTCAGTGGATTAATTTGTTTTTAATGATTGCAGATTGTAGCCTCTACTTCGTTCAGCATTCTATTCTATTCTAATATATTGGTCATTGTAAGATCTGCATCAGTCAATAAACCTCCTTGGCTGTTTAAGTGTTATAACTAACCTTTGTGTCAACAGCAAAATCTACTGCAACAACAGTCTTATAAATAATCACTAAACTTCTAGAGAATTTTTGGAAAATACTGTGCATATTTTTTTATTTTTTTTTATTTTTTCATTTTCATTCCTTTTTTTCATGTTTAATTTCATTTTTTCATACTTTATTTTCAACATTTCATGAAACTTTGGTGTGTAAATTGAAAATGGGAATGAATTGAACCTAACTCATGTGCTAGTGTTATTTTGGCTTTATTTAGTTTTAATACACTATATTATACCATTGTAGTTTTCACTAATATTTTGATTTTCATTATATGTTCTATATTCATTTTACTTTTAGTTAATATTTTAGTAATTTAGTTGTTTTGTCATTATTATTATTATTATTATTATTATTATTTTTGTATATTTTTTTTTTTATTGCAGTTTTTTATTGCAGTAGCTAATACTTTGAAGCGATCTTTTTTTTTTTTTTTTTTTTGTGGTGGGTGATTAAAAAATGTGCAAAAAAAAAAAAATTCCCATAGACATAGCAACCATTCACAGCAAATTATCTTTAAAAAATGCATAATTATAGTTCAATGAAATATTATTATAACGGCCGTACTGCTCATTAGATCTGTCCATATCTACACTATCAGCCATTGAAGAATTGGGTGGTGTGTATTCATAGCCAATCTGCGGGAAGAATTCATATTTCATATTTCACACATATTGAGGTTGTTTTTATGGAGAATCAGTTAAATATTAAATCAACAAACTGGCGATCACAACTAGTGGTTGACCCATTTTTTTTTTTTTTTTTTTTTTTTTTTTACCAATAACTGGGTTGGACTGCACTGGCTGATAAACCGATTAACCAACCGATAATCTTTAAAATGGATACTGAAAAAACAAACAAACATAACACTCTAAATAAAATAGTGATGAACTTTATTACAAATATAAAAAACAGTACTGACCCATGAAAATGTACTGTACGGATTTTGCCGATAAACGGTTGGTCCAGCAGAATTGGTGACGATTAATCAGCAAAACTGATCAATCAGTCGACCTCTGATCACAACCCATTTTCTGTGTGTAATGTGACATATTTCTGAGTGAATCAAGATATTTACAGGAATTGATTTATCAGCATTCACTTTTAAATAGGCATTTTGAACTTTAATGACCATTTTGACAATTTATGCTCATTTTAAGCAATTTGATTAAATTCATTTTGAAAATAAATAGATGCAAATATTAATCAACTATGCAGTGATTTTTTTTTTTTTTTGAAAATTTTACTGACTCCATCTTTAACCAGTAGCCCATATGCTCATTTTGACGAAAGTATACAAAAACAAACATTTGTTTTGTGTGTAATAACATACACTTATGAATCATTCACAAGACCAACCTTTTGATTTCATGCTGACGGTGTACATTTGGTATAGGTTGTTTTTTATAGAGAATCAATTAAAATATTAAATCAACATGACACCAGTGATCACAACTAGAGTTTAGCCCATTTTTTAACCGATAACTAGGTTAAACCACAGTGGCCGATAAACCGATAAGCAACTGATAATCTTTAAAATAGATACTGAATGAAAACAAACATAACACTCTAAATAAAATAGTGCTGAATTTGAATTTTGAATTGATAACAGATTGTTCCAGCATTATTGGTGCCGATTAATCGGCAGAACTGATCAATCAATCAACCTCTAATCACAACCCACTTATTTGTTATAAGTTCAGCACATGCTGACTGTGTACATTTGGTATTTCTGTTGTTTTTCTGTTGTTGTATTTCTATGAGAGGGAGTGTATATTTGACATCTTTAGGGAAAATACAGGTTTTGTTCATGAATGAGACAAAGTGCATCTCTTATCTACTCATGTCAGCGTAATGACATACAACATGCGATAGAGGCTCCCACAATCATTTAGATAAGATGGCTTGATGCTTGTGAAGTTGATCTGTGCTGTGAGGATGTTTTTGGCTGAACTTCGTTAGTCTCAATGAAAGGAGCATGCTGGGATTGGAAAGGCTGATTTCCTGGGGGACCCACAGAGGGTTTGAACTCACAATATCTGATTTCATACTTATCTTGACTAGATTTGACAGTGCTAACTGCTTTAGATCTGGGCCGGTAAGATCTGTTTTTATGATCAAAAATAAAGTATAAAATACAGAGATATATATATATATATATATATATAATAATAAGCCACAAATGTCAGTGCAAGTGAATGAAGTTAGAGTGATCAGAGCATGAAATTCTCTCATCTGTACTGACGACACAACTGTGAGGTTATTCTTTGAATAAAAAATGAATTCTTTGAATAAGAAATAAACCTTGACAAAAGAGGCAAGCTGAAGTGAAGCTTCAGAGCTTCTGAAAGGACGTTCGCTCCAGAAATTCAAATTGAAAGGCAGTGAAGTGAAACATCAGCTATATGCTCACTGGAGGTAAATAATGCACGTTCAGATTGCACGACAATCTGTATATGCAAATGGCCGAGAACTAATTTGGTACACAATGTGAGCTGAGTCTGTGTCCGTGTCCTGCGTTTCCTCTAAGGGCCGCGGCTCTTCCTGTTGGAGCGTCTCAATCTGTGAAAACCGCTGCTTACAAACAACAAGCAGAAATCCTCCTACACACACACACACACACACACATACATATATATGTGTATGTATATATGTGTATGTATGTGTGTGTATATATATATATATATATATATATATATATATATATATATATATATAAAATATTTCACAATATTTTCATCATATAGTTAGGGAGCAACAATTGTGTGTGTGTGAGGGATATAGATTATATAGATAGATAGATAGATAGATAGATAGATTGATTCATATATATATATAGATAGATAGATGATAGATAGATCTATGATATTATATATATATATATATGTATGTATGTATGTCTAGGGAGAGAGAGAGAGAGAGAGAGAGAGAGAGAGAGCAAAAGTTGTATGTATTTTGTAGTGCTGTCAAAAGATTAA
>JAFVLL020023815.1:0-17173 GCA_021397915.2 Tor tambroides
ATGTTTTTTTTTTTTTTTTTTTTTTTTTTGAGGCTGCTGAGCCAAAGGATGTTCTCAGATGAGTGGCATTTTTTTAAACCAGACATTGTGCGTATATTACACTGTACAGTTGATTAATTTGTCATTTAAAACATCTCTTTTTCTTACATAATAAATATTAATATTTAATTAAGTAATAACTATATTAAAACTTTCTTATTCACAAAATATTACATAATATAAATTTATGCATACATTTATATATGTAATATTATTTTTATATTATATTATATGCATACATTAACTATATATACTAATGGTATTGGTGTTCTGAGTGTTTTTTTTTTCTACTTATTATGTGATTGCTAGGGTGTTATGGCTAGTTACTAGAATAAATAGCCACCCTCAGGTCATATTTTCATAGTATTCAAGTCCTTAGATATGGCTCATATTCTTCTTTAAATATAAGGAGTTTTTTTGTGCCCATTTTATCATCCACCAGTGTTTGGAGAAATTATAGCCAGCAACGATCTAGATGCATTAATTGCTAAATTTGAAAAATACCTTAGCAAACATTACCACAAAATGCAGAATTATAAAGATGAACAAACTAATGACATTATTAGCAAATATATTGCAAGGAAGATATTTTCCCCCTCTAAAGCTTCATGAAGGACACATTAATGCAGGTGTCGGATAAGGTGGCAGGTCTACTGTCGCATCTCGGTTCAAGTGCGGGGTTTCTGCCACCAATGCTGGACTCAGTGTTCGCATCACTGTTCCCTAGAACTGATGAATCATTCATCTGTGTCTCCACACATAAATCTCCCCACTGTCATCCCATCGCCATCGGCAACCATGTCATTAGTTAGTCAATGGCGTCTTGGCTCTGTCTGTGTGCACGATGCCAGGAAAGTGTTTTAACTTTTACCAGCAAATTTCTGTCTGCACACACAAATGAATACTTTCATTTGGTGAAGTCAAAATAAGGATAAATTATTGAAACGCCCACTATTTGCTGGTTACAGGTGCAGGTTTTTTTTTACATCGCATGATCCAAAGGTTGGCGGATGTGCAGTATTTAGCTTTTCAGAGTAAATGTCAACAGACACTCCATGACATTCCCGTGCAGCTTACATCTTCCAGCAAACACCTGAACAAACTACTTCACCAGAGCCCTTCATTCCCATGGGAATAACCCTGTTGGGGCTTGTAAATGGTTTTCCCTTCACACATTCACAGTAAACAATCGTGATCCCAGGAAATCATGATCCGAGTAATGATGTTTGTGGAAAGCCTGAGTCATTTGTTTGATATACACCAACAGTGTACACAGTTTTTTTTGTTTCTCTGCTTATTTCTGATGTTTGCACTTCTGTTACGCACCCTTTCCGTGCTGACGTGTGTATGTGTGTGCGTTTCAAATGTGCAAATCTGTGATTTGCTCTGTTATTAGATACCTGCAACCTCCAGCACACTAGAGAAAATCTGTAACTGGTATCTATAATTTTATCTCTGTGCTTGTGGAGAAAATATCCTCGAGGGAATAACTACCTCCAGTTTGACCCGTGACAACATATTATTTGAGGAAGAGATCCACAGCACTCCAGGTAACAGATTTCAAGGCCTGTGTGACGCATAGATAGGTGTTTTACCATGTTATCGAGAAACGGGTTGGATAAGTTGTGATTATCGTTCTTCTATGACGCATCAAAACAGTTGAGTTCAGGAGCATCCTCCCATCCCTTCCACATTATTCTGGGTCAATCGCTGAGATTTCAGACAAAACCGAACATTCCCTTTCTGAATGTCACTTCTGATTTGGCTCTGAAAAGCCTCGTGTTTGGTGCTGCGGTCGCTGAGCCTCGCTGGCTTTGCCCACTGGGAGTCATTCTTGTTTGGAGGATGAGTTGTCCTGTCAGTTTACTCATTGGTCAGTTTTTGCATCCTCTAGCCCTTGGCTGCGGACAGAATGTATCCTGACAGTTTTAGGAGCAGTGAGGAACAGTCCCTACAAGAGCACCATAGTCTCACCAACAGGCCACTTCGCAGGCCTAGCGTGATAGTCATCCACAATCCCTTTAACGCTGGTTTGATCTGTCAAATCGATGGCCGCTTTTAATGTCGCAAATGGACTGTTGTGAAAAAAGGCCCAATCGGATTGAATTATATTACTTTGTCTATCACTCCAGAAAGAGGTGGTTTGCAAAAGCAAAGCACTTTAGTGAGGTTTCACTGAAACTTCATAAAGTTTTTGAGGTAGTTAGCCAATTAATTCGTAGTGATTTTTAAAAAAAATGTTTTTGAACAGGCGGACGACAGAGGGGTCAATATGTGAGGGGAAGGGCCAAAATAAACACCTTGATATGGTTCTTTAAATGTAGATTTAAGACCTCATGCTAATTATTTTCATTTCAAGAAATGTAAGAAAGTCAAGGTTAGAAAATTGAAGTAGTCAACAATATGAAATGAGTAGATATAAATATTCGTAATTTAATTTGTCAACCCCTTACCAGACAGCACAGGGAATATAAGGCCCATTATCAGAATAACCTTCATAAAAAGAAACTTTTACAGGGGCAGAGAATATAAGAATATACTGTTCAATAATAACCATCTGTAATTCAGGTTACATCAAGTATTCAAACTGCAGACTGTTATTTAATACAAACTTAAACTATTTAAAAATTTACTGGTATTTTAAAATTTAAAAGGACCACTTTTGGGATTAAGAACTTCATTAGTCGCCTTTTCATATATGTTTGCCCTCCCTTAATGTTTTTTATGCAATTGAACTCTTGTGTTCAGACCATCAAAGAAACTTTAATTCGTTACAAATATTATTTGTTTAAATGCATCTTCAACGGGAATAAATTCAACACTATAATCAGAAGATAACCGCCCACTGTTGGCTAATAGATGGCTAAATAGATAAGCCCGATCTGATGTGATGTGCCCATATACTCACAAAGCATTTATGTGGTCTTTATCACCGAGATGAACATTAAGCCCGTCTGGTGCACAAAGCATTAACTCGAGCATAGGATTAAATAGATTTGGGACAAAAACGATTAGGTTCAGTGCTATTAGCTTTTAATGGGCTAGAGTTAGCCACAGAGCTATGGAGTATGGACCAGGATGCTTTCTCTAAAGTGAACAGATTCAGAAGGTTTCAGTAATTACTACAAATTAATTCAATTTTAAATGGAATTTACTACAATTCTCAAGTGAAGTGTGAAGCAGACCGCATTATCTGCACAGGCGGGAGACCAGATCACTGAGGGGTTTTATTTGGACGCTCTTAATGATGCCAATACAAAAGAAAACATTAGCATTCGTTCAAACCCCAGTCTTGTAAAATGCCAGCGTCCATAGGAAGCAATTAGTTTCAAGCGTGAAACAATGTTTGAATGTGTCTCTTGTGTCTGTGTGAGTGTGTTTACATGGACACACAACACCACAACAGTGTCTTTAAACGGGATGTCGTATTTGTCGGTTCTTCTGTGAAAGTACAAAGGCTGTAATTATGACAGATGTCAAAACTGTCTGAAAAAACTTCCCAGATTACTAGAACAAAAGCTCAAAAAGACATATTATCCAAGACCCTTGGTATTTACGCAGACTGACTCACGATAAAAGTGCGTCTTCTCTCTAAGTAGATGGTCTTTTTACAGCATCTGTTGTGTCTGTCTGTTTATGCCGTGATATTAGAAAGAAAATACAGAAAGGGGTGGAGATTTCGGGGTTTGGGGGTGGTGGCCAATGAAGGGGGTTGTGGGTTCAACATTGTGCTGGGTGACATCTCCCTGACACCTCCAATGAGCAGACACAGACCAGGAGTCGTGCCCTTTAGCCAAACCGTAACCGACTGTCAGCCTTTCGGTGCGTCTCAAGAGGCTGTGCTAGTTAGCGCTATCTGTCAGGTTGTGCTCTCGCCAACAAATGCTGTGTTTCTGCCCTGAGATGGAGCAGAGGAGAGATGGGGAGCTCTGTAGAGAAGCTGTCATCTTTTTTCTTCTCTCTCCCTCTGTCCTCTGTTACCTTCTGGATATTCAGCTGGTGAAGGCTGTCCTGGAGAACGCTGCATCTGTCTAGAGAGTGTCACTCAAGCAAAACAGAGACAGCTCCCACGGGGCAGAATGAATTCATTCATGCCGTTAACCCCACGGTACCGCCAGCCCTCCTGTTACACACATCCTTGTCTGTGTGGGTCTCCGAGGGATAATAGGTGCCTCTGAGGGAGAAGCATTGAGACTGGACTCATGCGTTTGTGTGCGTTTCCTGTACAACTTTTCAAAAACTAAACCTCCACAACTGTATACCGCCACAGTGAGAGAAATCACATATTACTCAAGTTTTACTCAGATATGCTGTAGTCCAGATTTGAATTCAAAATTGAATGTGACAAGAAGATTGTGTAGTATGAAATAAAGGTGAGAAATTGCTAGCACAAAATAAACATACACCACAAGCTGTATTCTGATTCCCAAAACGACTGACTTTGATCTTGTGAATCAATAACATGCATTACAACCAGTGTAGACTGGTTAATGAACAAATTCACTAATTCACTTTTTAGTGAATCAGAAAAATTTAGTAATACTATTGTAGTCCAATTCGAGAACAAATGGCTCTTATGATCTGATTCTTTTTAGTGAACCAAAAACACAGTTACTGATTTTAATCAGTCTGACAAATCCTTCACTGAATGAACTCACTGAACTGCAAGTTATCATTTACTTTTAGTGATGTTCCTATTGAAATGAAGCATGTGTACTTACGTCAGTACAATTACTGACTGATTAATAAAATGTTTTAATTAAAATATCATTTATTTAAATGACCCTTAAAATGCATATGGACAATGAGTCAGTAATCATACTGATTTAGGATGCACAAACTGTATAACTACAGGAAACTACATGAGCCAGTGTATACATAATAGAACCGCTCATCCAAAAGTAAATGAAAAGGATACCATCATTTATAATCAATTCATATTTGATGTCTTTCACATAAAATGCTATATTGCTTAAACACTTTTACAACTGTGAGTAATTGGAGTACTCTGAAACACCCTGGAAGCTCTGGTATGAAAGGTACGGGTGTTTAGTTAGAAAGACAGGAAGAGGGAATCAGGAGGAAGTGAGAAGATGAGGCAGGGAAAACCAGATTTAGAGGAAAGAGGCAGTTAGGAAGTTGGTTAAAACGTTGTGAAGTGGGGAGCCCACAGATGGAGGATGTTATCTTAAGCAGGGTGGAAAAGTAAGCCTGAGAAACAGATTTTATGAGGAATGAAGCGGCGAGGGCCAATCGGGGGAAAGTGACAAAGTTTTTTGGCAGGTGAGGGGATTTATGAGCCGAAGAAGAGATATTAGCAAAAGAGAAATTTTCTTCAACAATACTATCTGCAGCTCTTAGTCCTAATTAGCTCTTATCTCTCAGTATCTGTAAACAGTCCGCTCTGTGAACTGCGAAATGGAGAAAGACATGAGGAGAGCGCTCACTGAAATATTCTCCATAAATGAGATTTATACTCATTACATTTCCAGAGTGGCTGTTTTAATTTGTCAGTCACCAGGAACCTTATCGTTCAAACCATTAAAGGCCTTCAAATGGTGTCTGGATCCCAATGGCCAACCAAAACATAAAGAAAATTTCTCTTCATGTTCCTAATAGCTAAGAAAATAAAATAGTTTCTGACCATTTGTTCGATTCTCTCAGGAGAACAAAGTTGAAATATAAAAACAGTTTTAAAGGGGAAAGATGAGATTAATATGAACTAATTAAGACAAGGTTTTCTGTTCCTTCAGCTGTTGCAGTTTGTGTTTGTAGAGCAAGTAATTAATTGGCTGAATAATAATGACACTTCTAATGCAGTATAAGATGTGTTTCTTCCACAGTGTATTTTTTTTACACTTTTGAAAGTCAACTGATAAATCTGAATCATATGAAGGAGTGGACGCAATTTTTTTTTTTTTTTTTTTTTTAAATTGAGCCAGCACATTTTTTTAATTGTTGACTGTGTTCCACCATTAATTCTCCTGAGCAATAAATGAGCAACCTCTTGGTAATCTCTGTGCATCTGTCTCATCCCTATCTCAGTTGTTCTTCATTTATTGGCCCTTAAAAATAGCATACTTTAAAATATCATATTTTTTATCAGTTTATGCAATACTAAATGCCAGTGGCGTGTAGTACTTGCAAGGCAGCACTCTATTGATCAGACATGTTTAAATTTCTCTTTATGATTTGAGACTTTCCGGCCTGGATAAGTCATATTCATAGTCTTCTATATTGCATCTATCTAACCCTTTTTTCCTCCTTTACTGCACATATTCTCATACACAGCTGACAGAAAACAAAACGCCTCCTGTGTGTCAATCAGCTTTGATGTAACATTTCATTTACACACAGCTCAAACTCTTGATATAAAATAGCATAATACTTTAACACTGTTATTTTTCTGCATTTCAAGCACTGGGATTTTCTACATGAAATGCAAATCTAGCCTTTAGTTATAATGTGAAATAAAACGCCCAATAATTGTGACTATTATCCCAGTTGGGCAAGTATAAAAGTACCATCAACAGAATTGCACAGGAAAGCTTTTCCATTTGAAAAGTACTAGTTCCGCACACTGCTGTGTGAATAGGAGGTGGGCTGTGCCTGGTTTGGCCCGCATCTCACTTTTATCCCTACTGTGTGGCTAAATGAACTCCAGAGGTGGGCCACCATGACTGTGTGAAATCTGCACGTACACCTGGGTCCTCGGCGGGCCCCTGTGGACCAGAGACCCCAGCTGGAGACAGGCTTAAGAGGAGATCAGTGTTTATGAGGTGGGCGGTACGGCCACGGTGGTCCTACTCCTGTGACCGAAGTGTCTCTGTGTATTTGTAGTGTGGGCTTGTATACGTTTACACAGCTCTGTAACCTTGAAAGCGTGGGATCAACTGCTGCCGTCCCTTCAGTGTTGTTTGAAGTGCCGTGGTATTTTTTTTTTTTGGCCCTGAAACAGTCTTCAAAGAGCTTTGGCTGTGCCCCCTGATAGACTGCAGAGAAGCTGTTTACACAGCACAGAGTTTGAAGTCTGCGAGAGTCTGTGTGAGCGATTGTTTGTTTGCTCTCAGGTGATCCTGCAGGACGCTGGTAAAGAGGTGACCAGTGATGAGAACGTGTCCCAGAGTAGAGATACAAAGCAAAATGCATTTGGTCATTTTTTGTCTATCTGGTTATTTAAAATAAATTTATTGTATCCGCCTTATTTTTCCTGTAAAAGCGGGCGTGGCCATTTGTATATTTTATGCATGAGGCTTCCGGTCTCATTCGCATCCAGCTATTTTTAGCTGTACAAAACAGCTCATTTTGCTGCTTGATATTGAAAACTGGTGTGTCTTACCATATTATTTTAACTTAAATAACCGGAAGTCTCACACGTTCACAGAAAACTGCTTACTATAAGGTGGATATGTTTGTTTATATGTATAAATTATTATACACTAAATACATAATATATATTTAATTAAATATTTTCAATCCTTAATAATGCATTGAATGTTGTATTTCAGTTTAGCACAGAAATAAATTTTTGATATTTAAAACAAAACTGAATTAGTTTTTTATTAGTAGAAGAAAATGTAAAATGAATCTCGTTATCTATCTAGCTAAATTCTAAATTATTGTTGTTGTTGTTGTTATTATTATTTCAATTTTGTTTTAAGTAAAGTCTCCTTTTTAAGGACCCCTCATATAAAATATATGGTCACGGCTGTTGATTTATCGGCTTTATAGAAGAGCTTCAAAAGTATTCTATCCAAGAAATCACATCAGATTTGAAGTTCTTGAATTAATGTTTGTGTTGTGTGTGTTATCAGTGTTTGTTTTTGTTCATTTGTACTGTACCCCATGTCACACCCTTGGTTTTGTGTTAATGGAGCTGTTTTACCTATAGGCTATTTGTTGAGATCGATTCAAGCAAGGGGGTCCACAGACCTTGGATGAGTCCTGACTGCAGTGCAGTTGTTAATATTTTATAAACTGTGCCCTGATGAGATAAGAACAATGACTGAGTGAAATATTTTCCTCTGTTCTGTCATTGACCCTCACACCCTCCCCTCTTCTCAGTTTGTGACTAAACACCCTCAGTGGCCAAGGACACACATAACGGTTGTTTAAAGTCTATAAAATGTGTCATTGTCTAGCAATGTAGTTCTACATTAAGTTCTTCAAAAAAGAAAGATGGTTTATTTTTCTTGTTTGTGTTGTTTTGAAGAGACTCCGTTACGTCTTGTTACGTCTGTTGTAAAAGTGTTTTTCAATAAGCATTGCTGTGAAGTCTCAATAGGAGGTGGCTGAGATCTCTGAAGGTAAACCACCATGATGTGGACGGTCCCTTTGATCGCACAAAAAGCACATTACACCCAATTCTGCTCCAGCAGAGAGCAGATGGCCATTAAATTTACCGTTTTATTTTTTACAGCCTTTTTTTTTTTTTTTTACTTAAACGTGTCTTGAAGGTTTACAAGTCCTTTTATCGCAGTCATTTAGGAGGCCAAGCACGCTGATTAGAAACATTCAGCATGCAACAACAAGAAGAGAAATGTTTCATAAATGCTTATCAGAATCACTCATCTTGTCTGTAATTCCCTCCACACTCAAACCCCTTCCCTGTTTCGAGACCTGAGTCTGACAAAACAAAGACCAGCAGTAGACTGGCTGTGTGAATCTGATTAAGCCTGATTGTCTGGGCTTTGAACTAGGGGGAAATGTGTAGCGTTGCCTATAACCTGGGCCGCAGTAGTTTATTGGAGAATAATATGAGTCTTTGTTTGGTTATTTTATGCAGGAGGTCACGGCCAGTGTGTTTAAGTGCACTTCATGAAAGAGAAATACACGTTTACAGCTGTGTTTAGTTACTGTAGCGCACATTCTTGCTGGATTATAACACGCCGCTTCCGCAGGTCTGCTCAGACAACAAGCAGCGAATGTCACACCTCCATTCAAGCGTGGCGCAAATACTCGTTAATCTTCATGTCAATCTACACAGGCGTGTGGGTCTAATTACCCCAACTTGATTAGTAACAACGTGGAAAGGAAAAAAAATCACTTTAATAATGTCTGCCCTGTGCTCGCCTTGGTGCTAACTGACCACCTGGGAGTAGGGATAAGAGGGAAAATACAATTAAAACCCAAGACATTTTTCTATACAAACAGTTGGGTGACTGAACAGCCTAAAAAATGGCAAGGAAGAGTAGCATTATGAACATAAACCATAGCCTGACCTACTTTGCAATCTGTGTCTAGCTGTCTTTGATAACTTTTCATTTACTGCGAGAATAAGAGTGGTCTATCCTCGTATTGCAAATAGAATATGATCAGACCATCTTTTGTGATAGAACGAGACCACATCTGTGGTTTGGTTAACTACGTGCTGGAATATTATGAAGCATTATTACGCAGAATGAATAGGGTTCTT
Source organism: Tor tambroides (assembly GCA_021397915.2). NCBI lineage: Eukaryota > Metazoa > Chordata > Actinopteri > Cypriniformes > Cyprinidae > Tor > Tor tambroides. The sequence continues at coordinate 9,455 of JAFVLL020023815.1, forward strand.
TTGGATCGGGCCCAGTGCCGGGATTGCAGCCACAATTCCATGTCCACCAGATTTTTGCACGGCAGTATTATCTGTGAAAATACCCTGTGGAGTTTGTTCCTTTCTTCTCCTGGTCTGACGCCACAGCGGAATAAAATCTAATATATCATGATTCAATGGTCTATTGTTGTACTTGCTTTCCTTTCTCAGATGCATCTGTTGTTAATAAATGTTGTGGATTGGAATCCATCACCCAGCCAGTGTTGAATGAATCTTCAGGATCACATACACACACAAACATACGTTTACCGGCATCAGCGCATTTGTTGTTTGGGAAGGCGGAGCTCAACTTTTACCCTCCCTATTCAACAATAGATGGCCATCTTAGGTCAAAGGGCAGTGCATTATGGGGCAAAAAAGGCCAAAGTTCCTGACAAGGCAATTTGCGGTTCATTCTGTGTGGGGTTAGACCTCACAATAGTGTCCCATAGAGCGGGCCGCTGTATGGCAGAATGGCACCGTGAGGCCTAGTTACTCTAATGAGTATTAATCAACACTCACTGGTGCCCTTCACACCTGACCTGCATCTACCAAATCCAATTAAGAGAGGTGAGAAGGACTATATTTTGTCACAGTGGGTCTCATTTAGCTAAGATTCATATGCTAACGGGTGTGCAACATCATTACGAGGGGTTTAATATTACCTGGCAATTTATTGCATGTAGCTTCATATCCGCCTGCATCTGGCTCAGTCTTTGTTTGTTTACCCATCTGTTCGTTCAGTGCCTAGTCAGCAAAGTTAATCAGATTCTGTGTCTTTTGAAGCAAAAATCATTATCATAGTACAAACAGGACTTGTAGTCCTTTTTCATTTTTCACAGGTTTTAAAATTGTTAGACTATATTGGATGGTCATGTTGCATTGTTCATTTATTGTACAAAAATGTTTCTGCATGATTTTAACCATTGTTTCCTTATTAGTGTTATCATGGCAAATACATGCAATCATAATGTACGGCTAGGGTTAGAAATATAGCCTTCTTTTCTTTTAGGGTTTTGTTAAGTGAAATCTAAAGTAATACTTCTATTATGCTAATTCCCAGGAATAATTAGATTAGAGAGTTTTAGACTTGCAAAGGAATTCCAATCAATTATTGTCGGATTCCGAAACGAAACAAAAATGAATTAGAAATGAAAACCGAGAGCAGCTTAGCAGCCTTTTTTTTCTTATTATATCATAAGATAGGCTCAAAAGAACAGGAGTTTAACTGACATCCTGGGAGGAGGTTATTAAATTCTAATTATAAGGATGTTCCTCCGGTGAAAACAGAGAAGCTGAAAATTCTCATTACGGCGAAAAATGAAAAGGCCTGTTTTACTGTTAGCAGATTAAGGATCAGCCGCAGAAACCTTGGCAAGCCAGTCATTGTATCTGTAGTGAAATGAAACGGTTGACTCAGGATTATAGCATGTGGCCAAATGTACATCTGGCATCTTTCTGAAGACAGAATTATAGTTAAGCTTAATATGTATCGACTGAAGAAAGTTTTTCTAAAGTTTTGTTTTAAGTAGTTTTGTTTTTTTTAGTAGCATTCACAAGTCCTTGAGCACAACTGACTGACCAGACACAGGCAGAATGTCACCAAGAGTAGAATAAACTCAGCAATGCAGTAACCCTTTAACATTAACCGAAATATTTATTTGTGCTGGCAAATGAGCAACATTGTTTAATATGAAATTATTTGTTCAGACAATTCTGTTAGGCTACTGCAAGTTTGGGGCCAATAAGATTTTAGAAGTTTTTGAAAGAAGTCTCTTATGCTCACCCAAGGCTGCATTTATTTGATTAAATATTCAGGGAAAAAACACTAGTATTGGCATATGTAATGTATTCCTGTGATGGCAAAATTTCAGCAGCTGTTACTGCAATCTTCAGTGTCACATGATCCTTCAGAAATCATTCTAATGTGCTGATTTGGTGCTCAAGAAACTTTTCTAGTGCTGTCAAATGATTAATCGCGAGTTGAATAGTTTTTGTTTACATAATATATGTGTGTGTACTGTGTATATTTATTATATATAAATACACACTCATACAGTATGTATTTTGAAAATATTTACATGTATGTACATGTATATATTTATATAATTTATATTATATATAAATATTTAATATACAAATATAACATTTTTCTTAAATATATACATGCATGTGTGTGTATTTATATGTACATAATAAATATACACAGCACACACACATATTATGTAAACAAAAACTTTTATTTTGGATGCGATTAATCGCGATTAATCATTTGATAGCGCTAATTTCTTCACATTCATCACAGTTGAAAACAGATGTGTTTTTTATATTTTGGTGGAAACAATGATGCATTTTTTCCCCAGGATTCTTTGATGAATAGAAAGTTCAAAAGAACAGCATGTATTTGAAATAAAATCTTTTGTAACATTTAGAAATGTTTTTCCTGCAACTTTAGATAAATTTCATGCGTCTTTGCTGAATAAAAGTATTAATTTCTTTCAAAAACAAAATCTTACCTGTGATTCAGAGAAATTATGATACATAAAAATATATTTGGTTCATTTTTCACACTGTAGATTAAAAGCCACTATTCATACAAAACTCACATCCATGAAACTAAGTTGTTGTGGATGTTTGCCAGTGCATTGGTATGCAGTTGCTTAGGTCTTCTTAGTGTTTGTCAGGATGTTATGTGGTTGCTAATGAATCATGATTGGTTGTTTAATGTCTTTCTATTTGGTCGCAAATAAGTTCTGAGTGTTTGTAGTGTGTTGCTATGTAGCTGAATAGTTAATATACCAGTGATAGCTCATTTTCCATCCTTACTACAAGCTTTCACAAAACATCTCCTGAGACCTAACCTTATACCACAGACTTAAAACCCCAAAGACTGATGTGAAAATGCAGGCTTTTGATGATTTTAGAGCACATGGAAGGCTTCCCAGGTAAAATGAAAGAGATAAAAGAGTCAAGAAAACTCAGATGTACACAATTACAGAGACATGCGTACCTACTATGTTGGTTCGCTTTGAAGCCTTGAGCATATTTGTTGGCGAGATCAATAGGGGACCTCCTGGTAAACCTCATCAGACATCAGTGAAGTGGGAAATGAGAGAATGAAAAAATAGCAACAGGAAATGAAGAGAGGCTGTTGCATATCAGCAGATCCATGACATGGGAAGACTGAGCGCTTAATCCACGCACACACCCTTCTGTTGACATTATCCCCATTAGAATATGCAAACATCAGACACAGGAAGAGGTCTTCCTCTGTTCAACCAACGATTAAATTTGAATAAAGTGCGAACTATTAAAGTTGATTAAAGTATTAAACCCTTCCATTTAACCCCCTTACACAGCCTTGCAGGGTGTTCACTCTCGGCTATTGAGTTTTGTTAATTTGAGGAGCCGCAGACAAAATTGATCCCTGACCGGCAGTAAGGGAAGTTTTACTGGCTCTCAGCGCATGCTCAAAGCCCACTTTAATAAAGCTAGCCTGTCACAATCCGTTAAAGTTAGAGGTGAGAGCCATAAACAAACAAAGATTCCGTACACGCAATCGCCTTTCACAGCAACCTTCTGAAACCACAGTGCAGAAAACTAAGCCACTCTCACCATAGTCTGTACACTGCTGTAAAACCCACAGCAATTAGGAACACTATAATTCACATGCGCAACGGATCATTAAAGGTCCTATTAGATGTCTTTTACAGGCATATCGACTGTAGATCTGCTTCTGCCTAAAACAGTATCAGTTAAGTGTGCCTCACCTTTTTAATTAGTAGTGCTTGCTACTATTGCTCATTGTGTGGATTAGGGTTTTGAACCAAACTCTAAGTATTATGCTTAGGCATGGAACTGGTCCCTCAACATCTGTGCTGCGTACATTAATGGCTCACATTGAGTGGCTTCTTGAGAGATGGCGTGCTTATTACTTGCCTTAACGATTAGACTGATGATTTCCTGGTTGGACAATAAAATAAGACCAAAAAACCTGCATTGAAGCCATATCTAGGAACAAGAGCTATACTATGTTTGACTTGGCAGTAAAGGCTAGTTCACACTGCACCGACAAATACTGAAAAATGCAGACCATCACCAGATTACAGTACAATACAGTAAGTTGTAATTTTAACTAAAAGCGAGAAAGACATTTTTTTTAAAAGCTACTTGCTTTGAAGCAGTCTATTGCATCGTGCTATATAAATAAACAAGACGTGACTTGACTGGAGTGCCGATTGCAGAGCTGGTGCAAACATCCACATCTTTATGATCAGATGTTTTCTTAATTGCTGTTTTCTCACCGCTGTCATGTTTGTTGTGTGTTTATTTTGTTATTGAGAGGAAAGCACATAGCACGTATTTCTATATTCATCTAAATGTCGCTCTCAACAGTTTGGATGTTCACTAACAGTAAATCGCTGTTTGTGTATCTTTTTAACCCTTAACCGAAGAACGAAAAAGTTTTGTAAAACTTTCCCACACTCTACTGGTTTGGATTCGTTTGCACTTTTCATAAGTATGTCTTCTATTGGACTGCATGAGTGGGGAGGACTGAATTACAGTCTTGCATTACAGCGCCACACTGGTCAAACAGCGTTATTCCAGGCCCTTGCATTAGATCATATGAGATCAAACAACAATTCGACAACAAACATATTTGTCGATAATTTTTTATTGTCAGTGTTGTTGATAATGTCAACTAATCGTTTCAGCCCTAATAGCAACAGAGCAACACCCTGACAAACACCCAGGACAGTTAAGCAACATCATAGCAACACCCTAATAACCAGGCAGTGCACCTTAGCAATTGTATAGCAATGCCCTGGCATCATTGAGGTTGGTTTTGCAGGAGCAGGCATGATTCATATTTGCTTTGCATAATGTGAAGTAGTTGCGTTCTGGAATTGTGTAATGTTGCCGTGTGAATACAAGATGAACTGTATTGTGACCTCCACATCATTGTTAGGGATTGATGGAAGGTTCGTCTGGTCTATGCAGATAGTCCTTATCGACAGCAGAGGTGGATGAGATGTGCTTCCAGACGTGCCAGGTGAGGAGACACTGTCACGGATCAGACACTCCCACCGCTTTATATTCAGCCTGTGAAGAATGGGGCGGAATTTCCCGAGACAGTCAATGAGGTGTTTTTAAAAGAAAATTCTGTAATTCTCGAGCTGTCACAACAGAGCAGAGATAGCCTTCAGCACAAAGATTGCTCGTGCTTCCTGTGCGTCCGGTGATGGGGAGAGGATCTGTCTTCTGAAGGAACGATCTGAAATTGAATCTTCTTAACTATGGCTCTCTTGGCTGCCAGATCTGAATGTATCTCTCTCCCCGTTGCTTTATTCTGTAAATGCTGAGAAGTGTTTGTGGCACAAGTATCTGTATTCGGTTCTTTCAGTGGACACGAATGGGAAGGTTTGATTGATGAGGCCCTGGAGTTAATGATCAGCAAGATACCCACAGCATCAAGGACACAGTTACTAGTTTGAGAGTTTTACAGGAAATTGAGTCAAAACATCTGTGGGAAAAATAGGATGACACTGGCTATGTGTGTAAACAATCAACCTGTTGATTATTAATCAGTCAGTTTGGTTAACAGTGATAGTGGTTGTGCTCTGTCTAGTTGTTTTGAATGCATGAATGAGTCCAAAACTCATCTGATAGGGGTCATGTGAATTGAAACAGGCCTCATTTTAGGTGTCCCACAACTCCCACCAACAATTAATTTTTAAAATGTGTAGTTTTGCACAATCTAACTTACAATTTAAGTTTGTTTTAGCTGCTAAGAATGACTTTTACATTACTAAATGTAAAGCTGCTCTGGTTTTACTTGTTTTTTCTGCATATTCATGACAACAATATTTTGCATATTCTTTAAACAACGAAGCAGCAACTCATTGTTTGGGCATTCGTAGTTGCAAGTGACAGAATGCACTACCAAAAAAAAAAAAAAAACATTTACAAGGCACTGGGCATCCTCTGGGTTTAGTGTTAAATGGCCTTGGCTTTGACTTGATTCGGGACACTTTCTCTCTCCATAAGTGTGTGCTTTCTGATTACTGATAATGGTGCATGCACAATATGAAAGACTTTAGCCAGTGTATGACTGCACCTTCATTATTCTACAGCCTCTTAAAGCCGTATGCAAGAGCTGTATTACTAATGGGCCGTATAGCAGAAGGTGACAAAGGAAATGCGACGGGAGAAAACACCAAAGCGACTGAATCCTTCTCTGGTGATGTGCTGTGTGAAGTTATTTTATTGCATTTGGGAGAATCTGCAGTCTTGAAATGTAATGTTTTATTCGCTTTAATGCATCAGATGTTTGTTTAAAAGGCAAAGCTGATACTTATTCATGTTATGTCTCGGAGAAAGTCTGTTTTATTTGTGATGATGGTACTGACACTGGTGATATTATTATTATTATTATTATTATTATTATTATTTTCTTGTAACACAAATGGTCTGTATGACCAGAATCTTATACAACAAAATGTCTTATTTTATATTAAAGTAACACTTTAATCTCAAGATTATTTTTTGCTTGACAATCAATCCCAAATTGCCTTAAATATTGCATAACCATGCTATAATGTTAAATGTAACAAATGGCAAATGTTAGCTATGTATATAAACAAATAAATATAAAAACTGTAATTTATAAATATTTATAGGAATAAAGTAATATTTAGTAATTATTAATATTTATGTATTCATATAAATGCATACAAATAAATATAAATAAAATAAATACATATAACATTTTTTATATTAATAATACATTCATGGTGATATTTAATATTTGTCAGTTACTATGTATTTATTCATAGAAATAAATAATAATTTGTTAAAGTAATCATTACGATTTATGAAAGTAATTATTAATATTTATTAGGTACTCATATATTCATATAAATAAGTACAAATAAATATAAATAAAATGAACACACATAACAAATGATTTTTATATTAATAATTTAATTGTAATATTTAATATTGCTCAATTACTATTTAAATATATTACTATATAAATAATAATTTGTTTTATCATCTGTGCCAACAGTTTGTCACAAATATCTTTAGTGATAACCTCTCCACCTGACCACAGAGACAGACGCTCTGGGGCCATCCTGGAGCTGCTGGACACATTAAACTATCCCGTCTTCCTCTTTTGCTCTTTCTTCTTCTTTCTTCTCAGCATTCCTGGTGTTTTCCTCTCGTCCCCAGGACCATTAGTGATGACCTGATGAGGTGGCCAGACTCGCTATCTATTTGCCAACATAAAGATTGTTTTTTAGACCTTGAAGTTTTACCCGAGAAGATCAGTGTTAGCAGCATCTGGCCCGTGAGTCCCATGTCAAGGAAAAGGGGAAGAGGTCACTAGACTGTAGTCCGGCACCCTGATGAGCATTTAGGGCCATGGGCGACATTTGACACTCGAGTTGGGGGGGGCGAGAAAAAAAAAAGCAAAAAAATAAAAAATCTTTTTCGGATGTAGCCTATACATCAAAACAATGCGCTACTATATTGCAATGCGTTGTGTCAGTAAAGCGCAGTGAAGAATAACTTAAAGAAGTTGCCTGCGTTTACTAAACTGTGAAACTTTGACTCTTGCTGCTGATTTGAATGGCGATGCTTCCCGTTTTAAGTGTCAGTTGATGGCCTTTCATTTTTAACCAGAAATGTGCGCGCTGC
>JAFVLL020023816.1:2500-13828 GCA_021397915.2 Tor tambroides
TAGAGGCCTTTTTATTTTTATTTTTTGCTTTTTGTTAATTGTATAATAAATCAAAAGAAAACAAAATAGATTTTCCACTAGGAGGGAACATTTAATGTAAAAGTCAGTGAAAGTGATTTTGTGTCTCTTTGGGATGAACAATAAAGCGATGTTCACTTGCAGAACGCAAGCTTCTAGAGGCACATAAGTCTGAAGTACTGAATTTAGGTAAAGGGGTGCAGAGCCAGAGGTGGTTTTGTAGGCAAACATTAATGCCTTGAATTTTATGTGAGCAGCTATTGGTAGCCAGTGCAAATTGATAAACAGAGATGTGATGTATGTTCTTTTCAGCTCATTAAAAATTAATCTTGCTGCTGCGTTCTGGATTAATTGTAAAGGTTTGATAGAACTGGCTGGAAGACCTGCCAAGAGAGCATTGCAATAGTCCAGCCTGGACAGAACAAGAGCTTGAACAAGGAGTTATGAAGCATGTTCTGAAATGTTGAATAAAGCAAATCTGCAGGACCGGGCAGTTTTAGCAATGTGGTCTGAGAAAGTCAGCTGATCATCAATCATAACTCCAAGGTTTCTGGCTGTTTTTGAAAGAGTGATGGTTGATGTGTCTAAATGGATGGTGAAATTGTGATGAAGTGATGGGTTTGATGGAACCACAAGCAGTTCTGTCTTGGCAAGGTTGAGTTGAAGGTGAAGGTTCTTCATCCAGCAAGAAATGTCTGTTAGACAAGCTGAGATGCAAGCAGCTATCATCAGATCATCAGGATGGAATGAGAGGTAGAGTTGAGTGTCATCAGCATAGCAGTGATACGAAAAGCCATGTTTCTGAATGACAGAAACTAGTGATGTCATGTAGATATAGAAGAGAAGTGGTCCAAGAACTGAGCCCTGAGGCACACCAGTAGTTAGATTATATAACTATAATATATATATTATACTTTATATATATTATATTATATATATATACATTATATAAGTCATTATTATTATTTCCTTATTTACATATTAATGAGAGACACATGAATGACCCTTGACCTCTCACACATCTCATTTACAGTCAGTATGATGGCTTTTTTCTGTATTAAAGTATGACTGTAATTGTTCCCATTGTTGATATGGTGTGTGTGTGTGTGTGTGTGTGTGTGGCAGGTCGTTCGGGGCAAGCCATCGCCGTCAGGGCCAAAGTGTTCGGCTTTAACGTGATCTTCTACGACCCATACCTGCAGGATGGTCTGGAGCGCTCGCTGGGGGTCCAGCGCGTTTACACACTACAGGACCTGCTTTATCAGAGCGACTGCGTCTCGCTGCACTGCAACCTGAATGAACACAACCATCACCTCATCAACGACTTCACCATCAAACAGGTCTTTATCACCTCACACAGCTGCACACGCTTCACAGACTCAGTGTGTAGTTACACTGGCGGTCAAAGTTTGAAATAATTACGATTTTTAAATATTTTTTAGGTTTCTTCTGCTCACCAAGGCTGCATTTATTAGGTCAAAAATACTATAAAAAAGTGAAATATTATTGTAATTTAAAACAGCTGTTTTCTATGAGAATATCTGTTAAAATGTAATTGATTTCTGTGATCAAAGCTGTATTTTCAGCATTATTACTCCAGTCTTCAATGTCACATGATCCTTCAGAAATCATTCTAATATGCTGATTTGCTGCTCTTCAGCCTTGGTGAGCAGAAGAGACTTTAAAAAAACATCTTAATTATTCAAAATTTTTGACCTCCAGTGTAAATCTTGTTGACTTCGAGCTCTCAGAATGAACTGATTCTATAGAGTGAATCACAGTGAAGCTGCCTCTGGAGAAACAGCATCATTACACCCGTGTGTGTGTGTGTGTGTGTGTGTGTGTCAGATGCGTCAGGGTGCGTTCCTGGTGAACACGGCTCGAGGAGGTCTGGTGGATGAGAAGGCTCTGGCTCAAGCGCTGAAGGAGGGCCGGATACGAGGAGCAGCTCTCGACGTCCACGAGACCGAACCCTTCAGGTGAAGCCGTTTATCTGAGACATGCATGCTGTTCAATACATTCAGTCTGTTCAACATGAAAATTAAAAACAGAAATTTTACTTCATATTTTCAGATGGATTTTTCTGTATAATAATGTCTTATTTGATCATCTAAATTGTCCTTTGAGGTGGGAATGCTATTCAAAGTAGATGAATTTTGGTTATATGTAAATTATGTCATTAAAAGTGGGTGGAGATTTTTCATGTAAAGAATTATTTACATGTAGTTATGTCACGACTCTTTCTGTCCCCATGTTAGTGCTATTTTAGTATTATTTATACTCCATTATAGTTTTTATTACTATTTTGAATTAGCTTTTTTATACATTTTTGGTTTTCATCTTAATTTATTGTAAGTTTCAGTAGCTTTGTGGGCTTTTGTCATTTTTATTTTTAAATATATTTTTATATTTAGCTTTATTTTTATTTCATTTTTAGTTTTAGTAATCTTAGTATCTCAATGTAAACTTAATTTAGTTAGATGTCAAATTTTATTTTAAATTTTATTTCAGTTTTAGTTTTAGTAATTTTAGCACTTCAGTTCAGTTTCAAAGGTATCATTTCTAATCTTTTTTTAGACGTTTTAATTTTTTAAAACCTCAAAGTTTTTTTGTTTTTTTTTGTTGTCGAAGTTTTATATTTGTATCAAATATTTATATGAATTCATTTTAATTTAGGTTTATAATTTTCTAATGGGCTTTTGTAATTTTTATTAGATTTAAAAAATATTTTAAATATTTAGTTTAAGTTTAATATTTTAGTTTTAATATAATTATTTTCATTTTATTATTAATTATAGTATGTTTAGTACTTAAACATTTTGTTTTAGTTAGTTGCCCTGGTTTCAACATTATATTTTTCATTTCAAGTTTTTAAGTTTATGTTTTTAATTTTATTTTATTTTATTTAAAAAAAAAATATATATATATATTTAAAGCTGAAAATTAAGCTTTGCTCACAGCAATAAATTACATTTTAACATAGATTCACATAGAAAACATCTATTTTAATAGATCACAATATAAATATCTATTTTAATATTTCACAATTTTTACTGTATTTTTGATCAAATAAATGCAGCCTCGATGAGCATAAGAGACTTTATTCAAAAACATCTAAATTATTCCACTGTAAAACTCATCACATGAGAGAATATTTTCAGTGGTAATGGACAGAAAGACACCAGTGTGGTTCCTGTAATATTACTGATGCGCTGATTTCTTTGATGATTTTTACAGTATGATATCAATGCTCAGTTGTGTGTGTGTGTGTGTGTGTGGTGTAGTTTTGCGCAGGGTCCTCTGAAAGACGCTCCTAACCTGATCTGTACGCCGCACACAGCCTGGTACAGCGAGCAGGCGTCTCTGGAGATGAGAGAAGCGGCTGCTACAGAGATTCGCAGAGCCATCACAGGTACACACATTAATCAATCAACCATCTGTCATTAACGAGCTGATCTGATGATTAAACACTCTCTCTGTGTGTCTCAGGCCGGATTCCTGACAGTCTGAGGAACTGTGTCAATAAGGAGTTCTTTGTCTCGTCGGGTTCCTGGGGTCTGATGGAGCAACAGGTTCATCCTGAGCTCAACGGCGCCGCCTACAGGTACGACCGCAATCATATTTAATGTTGATCAAGCTCATCATTCATTATTCGCTTGATTTTCATTCATTGTTTCACCATGATCCCAGTAACATGAATAATTAGCACCTAAGACCCCGTAAGCTCCGCCCCCACACAGTTACATGACATGAGTTTAACTCTAAGCCCCGCCCCCATCTGCTTCTCTCATGCAGCCATGTCAACCAATCCATGCAGGCCATCACGACTGGCTCCGCCCCCCATGACAAAATCAATGCCTAAAGCGAGAGCAGGTAAAAGAATGTCAGACACCCATCTCTCTGTCTCTCTGCTGCTTTGACCTTTGACCCCTGATGGCCACACCCTCCCTCAGCGTTCAGTTTAAGAGATTAGTTTAGTGTTATGTTTCTGCTCTCATAACAGCACTATAAACTGTTTCCTAAACCTTCCTCTATAGAGATCTACAGCTTTACATACTCTACACAAATTACTATAAGTGAGCATCCTTTTTTGTTCATTTAAATAAAGTTGAAATAAAATAAAATATAAATATTAGATGAAAAACTTAAATACGTAAAGGAAAATGACAAATGTTGCCTTGGAAACTAACAGAAATAAAATGTTGAAGTACTAAAATTACTCAAAATAAAAAAATTGAAATCTAAATTTAAATATAAAATGATAAATAGGCTACAGAACTGAATACTGATCCTAATAAATGTTCATAGACATTTGAATTAGAAATACACAGTAGTGAGTTAAAAAAAAATAAAAAAAAAAATAATAATAATAATTTTATCTGACCATTTAGTCTTATTTTAGTATTATTTACTATTATAGTATTTATTTATATATTTTTAATTATTTTTTATATTTTAGCTTTTCATTTAAAATTTAAGTTTGACATTTTCTTATGTTCTTTTGTCATCTTTATTAGATTTTTCTATTTTAAATATTTAGTTTTAATTTATTTCTATTTGAGTTTTAGGAATATTAGTACTTCAATTTGTCTTATCTCATTTGGTTGCCAAGACAGCATTTTTTCATCTAATATTTAATTTTATTTCATTTTTAGTTAGTTGCAACATTTCTAATTTACATTTGTTTTTTAATGTTAAGTTTTTCATCTAATATTTTATTTGATGTTATTTTATTGCATTTATATACATTTTTCAACTTCAACATTTTTATTCAAGTTTTTAATTTAATAATTATTTATTTATTTCATTATATTTTACTGCATGTTTTCAATTAGTTTCCAAGGCCATTTCTCATTTTCTTTTAAATTTTTGCGTTACTAAATTTTATTTAGTTGCTAAGGCAACATTTCTAATTTTCCTTACATTTTTTCATCTAATATTTGTATTTTATTTCACCTTTATTTCAATGATAAATAACAAGTTTTTATAGTTTCCAGTTGTTTTTAATAACTGTAACACTGTTACAATACACATCGTCCTGGCTGCTCATTTATGACCCTGGAGCACAAAACCAGTCATAAGGGTCAATTTTTTCAAAATTGAGATTTATGCATCATCTGAAAGCTGAATAAATAATCTTTCCATTGATGTATGGTTTGTTAGGATAGGACAATATTTGAAAATCTGGAATCTGAGGGTGCAAAAAAATCTAAATATTGAGAAAATCTCCTTTAAAGTTGTTCAAATGAAGTTCTTAGCAATGCATATTACTAATCAAAAATGAAGTTTTGATATATTTACAGTAGAAAATGTACAAAATATCTTCATGGAACATGATCTTAACTTAATATCCTAATGATTTTTGGCATAAAAGAAAAATTGATAATTTTGACCCATACAATGTATTGTTGGCTATTGCTACAAATATACCTGACTGCATTTGTGCTCCAGGCTCACATTTTCACACCCCTCTATCTCATGCTAATCACATCCCAGTGCGTGTCACATGTCTGTCTGGTGACCTTTGCCCTCTCCCGCAGGTTCCCGTCAGGTCTGGCCGGAGTGGCAGTGGGTTTGGAGGGTCTGGTTCCGGTGACCCACTCACTGACCCACCCTTCCCAGACGCCGTCCCCAAACCAGCCCTCCAAACACGGAGAGAGCAGAGAGCATCTGAGCGAGCAATAGCATCAGCATCACCTTCTATTGTTTTCCTCATCTCTGTCAATCATTTAAAATCATCAGGCAATAGTGACGCCCGAAGCCACACCCACTCAGCCATCCATCACGATGATTGACAGCTCAGTGCTCTGCTCTGATTGGCCAGAGCTCTCAGACTTCAGCCAAGGAGTGAAACACCAAACGAAATCTTTCTCTCGTGTGTTTTGTTTGACTGTGATCTCTACCAGTTCAAATACGGTTCAGCTTCTTCCTCGTACCAGCAGATGAAGGGCGTGTCATGTTTTATATTCAACGAGTTTTCGGTTTTGGCTTCATTTCACTATATGACTCAGGAAAACCTCACCTCCATAATTATTTCCCCAGCAAATCTTGTTGCATATGAACACGTCTTTGCGTTCCTGTTTGGCTGGTGTTAGTATTTTTCTACAGCGAGGCGTCTGGAGCTCAGTAGGTTTGTGTGGTTTAGATGAGTGTCCTGTACTCCTCGTCTCGTCTCGTCTCTCTTCATTTGGTTTGCAGGTGTTTGTTTGTCAGAAAGCGAGATGGGATTGTTTGTTTTATTGTGATGATTTGTATTTGTTTCTTGTATACGGTGAACTTTTAGCATCAGTGCAGATCAAATAAAACATGCAGGTTCAGAACTCTTTCTCTGTTTTATTATTATTGCTGTATATGAGGTCAGATATCTCTCCATGCATGCTTTTGAAAATTACATGTGCTTCAGTATTGTGAGGTTGAATTAATGTTGTTTTATTGAGAATCATTTTCAGCTTTATCTTTAGAAAACCTCATTTTTAAAAGTCATCAAACTAAAGTTTTTTGGAAGGATTATTGGAAGAGATAAATGTTGAGATTTCATACTGACGTGTTTATCAATGTTTCAACGGTTAATCATAATCATAATCAAACCAAGCAAAGGAGAAAATTCTGGTTGTTTTTAGTTGGGGTTTATTTAATGTTATTTATTTTTGTCTGATACAATGGTACCCTCTTATGCTGTAAAAAAGTATATATATATATAAATTATAATTAAATATATATATTAGTGCTGTCAAACGATTAATCGCATCCAAAATAAGTTTTTGTTTACATAATATATGTGTGTGTGCTGGGTATATTTATTATGTATATATAAATACACATACATGCATGTATATATTTAAGAAAAATATGTTTATATATTAAATATATTTATATATAAAATATAAGAATATAAATATATAAATGTACATACATGTAAATATTTTCAATATATCCTGTATGTGTGTGTATTTATATATACATAATAAATATACACAAACACACACACATATAATACGTAAAGAAAACATATTTTGGATGTGATTAATCACGATTAATCGTTTGACAGGACTAATATATATATATATATATATAAAATCATTTTTTCTTATGCATTTACATGAAAAGCAACACGCAGTAAGGTTTGTTTGCAGTATAATTTCTTTAATGTTTTCATATATTGCAGTGGCATATTTTTTAATTTAATTGGTTTTATCCATGAAAAAAATGTTCTTAATATTTTATGCAATTGTGTACTAATATTAAATATTTTAATTTATTTTGCTCTAAGTTTACTTATTTTCTTGGACCAAAAAAGCTATATCAGATTTTTTAAAATTATTATTATTATTTTTTATTTATATAATTGTGGTGCATAGACCATAACCAGCCATTGCTAACTAAAACGTTATATAGTTCAGTATAAGTTTGTCTTCCATTGATATAAGCTGCAAGTCTGAAGATCTAGAAGTCAATTCAGTATGATTCATACACACACAAAATGCAATGGCTACAAGTCTTTATTTTGAGCTGAAACACAGGTTTTGATGTTCAGTAAATGTTGTGGTGTATTACACTCGTGAATGAAGATCAGGGCCAGAGTCGGTGAGTACAGGAGGAAGCTCACACACACACACACACACACACACAGCAGTGTTTCAGAGGTCGCTCTCGCCGTGCAGCGCTGTAGAGAAGGCGGTGTAGTCCAGCGCTCCCGGGACTCCGTCAGGTCCTTTATACGGAGGCATCCTGGAGATGCAGTACTCGGCCTGATCCGGAGGAAGCTCCCGGCGCAGCTCCTCCACCAGAATATACGGCTGCAGATACATACACACTGTATGCTTGAGTACGAATTACAGGAGGTATATAAATGTGGTTTATTTTACTCTAAAATGCACTTAAGATTTATGTATTTGCATATAAAGTTCAACGCATTTGAGTTACACAGTTTTAACAAACAAACTAATAAACTTGACATGATGCATATTTGTCAGCTCAGATTTCTCTAATAGTACTAATAAACTGAATGACTTACACTATAAACTATGGAAACCCTGAACCGCAACAGGAAAGAAAAAGGTGGAATTTTTTTCTCTCTCTGAAAACTTTTATCACCCCAATTTTTTTTCTCTCTTCAGAAAATTTTCATTCATCAAAAAGACTTTTTTCTTTTAATTTTTTTTAATCTCTTCAAAAACATTTTTCTCTCTTCACATTTTTTCCTCAAAACTTTTTTCACTCTCTTCAAAATCTTTTTTCCTCTCTTTTTTTGTAACACTTTATTTCTCTTTTGAAACTTTTTTCTCTCTTCAAAAAAAAAAAAAAATTTTTTCCCTCTTTTACCTTTTTTTTCTCTCTTCAGAAACTTTTTCTCATCAAAATTTTTTTTTCTCTTTACAAAATGTTTTTTTCTCTCTCTCCTGAAACACTTTTCTCTTATCAAAAAACAAAAAATTTGCTCTTTTTTTTCCCAAGAGAAAAAAAAAAGTTATTTTTAAGAGAGAAAATGTGTTTGGGAGAGAGAGAGCAAAAATAAATAAATAAAAATTAGATACAGAAAAAATTCAAAACTTATACATTTCTGTAGCTTATTGTGTATTTATTTTTATTGTGTATTTTATTTTATTTATTAGTACTATTAGAGAAATCTGAGCTGTTTCTTTTATGTATGACTGACAAATATACACCAAAAAGGTCTAAACCAATTGAATGGTTTATATGCAATACAAATCCATCAATCTTCAGCATTTCTGATTGTGTTCAGGGCTCATATGAGTCCCTGGAGCACAAAAGCAGTCTTAAGTCGCTGGGGTATATTTGTAGCAATAGCCAACAATACATTGTATGGGTCAAAATTATCCATTTTTCTTTTATGCCAAAAATCATTAGGATATTAAGATCATGTTCCATGAAGATATTTTGGAAATTTCCTACTGTAAACTTCATTTTTGTTTAGTAATATGCATTGCTAAGAACTTCATTTGAACAACTTTAAAGGTGATTTTCTCAATATTTAGATTTTTTTGCACCCTCAGATTCCAGATTTTCAAATATTGTCCTATCCTCACAAACCATACATCAATGTTTAAATCTCAATTTCCAAAAATGGACCCTTATGACTGTTTTTGTGCTCCTGGGTCACATATGTGTGTGTGAATCTCACCTTATCCGCAGCCAGGATCCTGAAGGAGGCGATGACCTGCTCCGAAGTCTCCGTGTCTCCGGTCTCTCGAGTCATGAAGTCCACAAACGACTGGAACGTCACCAAACCGGAGCCGTTGGGATCCACCAGAGACATGATGCGAGCGAACTCGGCTTCACCCTGCAGACAGAGAGACAGATGTGTTCAAACCCGGCAGATCCGCACAGAAACACTGCTTTAGCTGCTGCTCTTTTACCAGATCATAACCCATAGAGATCAGACAGGCTCTGAAATCATCCGTCTCCATGCCGCCCTTCTTCTTCTGCAAACAACAACAAACACAGACTTATTTGTAAAAGCTGTTTTTATGCATGCATTTACACAGTTGTGGCCAGCAGGTGTCACCAGCGAGTCGTTTCGAAATCAGAATCAGTTTTGAATCATTTTATGAAGCAAAATTGATTCAAAGCTTCAAAAAGGTTCATTTCTCCCACCTCTAATGAAAAGCGTCTCTGCATGACGGGTGGATTAAATATAAAGCATAATATGACAGTAAACAGAGTTCATTCAAATAGAGTGAATAAGCAACACTGAACTAGTTAAACAAACGTAAGTTCTGTTCTACAGTTTAGTTAGTACCTGTTTTAGTTTGTAGTGGTTTCCAGTTTGGCCAAAGTTAACCAGTCAAACCTTCAGTAAACTTTCTTTTGGTTAATCTGCAGCAACACACACAAATATAAGAGTTATTAGTCAGGATCAGTTAGCAGTGAGTTACAGGTTAAGTCTAGTCAGAGTTATTATAGTTAACTAAAACTAAAACTGAATCTAAATGTCAAATTATTAAAAACATTTTTGTCATTTGAAAAAAAAATATATATATATATATATATATATATATGTATATATATATATATATATATATAATCAAGTTCATCAAGTTAAACAACATTGCTTATTTTTATTTAGTTTAACTTAATGTACTTAACTAAAACTAAAATAAAAATTAAAATCATTAAATGAACATTTTTGTTAATAAAATATAAATTAAATTAATATAACTAAAATAAATTAATAAAATAAATGTTAACTGAAATAAAATGTACTAAAAAAACATTTTTCATTTTAGTATAACTTGATGTAATAAATTAAAACTGAAATAAAAATGAATAAAAACTATATAGATATTTAAAAACAGCAAAAACTACAAAAAAATATTAAAACTAACTAAAATTAAAATTAAAATGGAAAATATAAAAATTGGTTCAAAATATTAATAAAAACTATAATAGAATAACATTTCTTTTGAGGAACTAAAATAAACTATAACTGAAATAAAAATGAAAAAAATAATATATATACATATAAAAAAAACTACTAAAAATGACAAAAACGCAGTAAAAAAAAAACTAAAACTAGAATTTAAATGAGAATAAAATAATATACAAATAAAAACTGTTTCAAAATTATATTATAAAAACTATAATAGTATATCAGTGATAGTAAAATTACACTATTGCCAAGGCATCATTTCTTATTTTCTTTTAATTGTTGAGTTACAAAAATAAATAAACCTTAAAAAAAAAACTACTAAAAATGACAAAAACAAACAACAAAATTACTAAAACTTTAACTAAAATGAAAATGTCAAATTAAAATTCAGAGTATTAACAAAAACTCTAATATGCTGATGATGGCGGTAGAACAGCAGCATCAGTGTGTTTGCGAAGCTTCACCCGGTCGAAGTGTGTGAAGGAGGATCTGAAGTCGTTGAGCTGCTGCTGGCTGATTCCTTTAGCGTCGCGCGTCAGGATCTGCGTCTCGATCTCGTTGATGGTGCGAGCGACGGTGGTGAGCAGTAACTCCCATCCCACACGGATGTGCTGCGGCACACAGGACAGAGTCCGGTCATACACACAGTGCTGGGGAGGAACTAGTTACATGGAACGCAGTTTACTTACTAAATAAAAGGTGTCCTTGTTACACACGTTACATGTACTTACTATTATAATAACACTTAATTATGCATAATTACATGCATGTAACCCTAAGCCAAACCCTAACCATATAGTAAGTACATGTAGTTAACCAGATAATAAAGTTTTAAGTTTGATGGTTTTCAGTCTGAAATAGTTTGAAGTTTAAAGTAGTTTTAAAAGCTTAAAGTTTGAATGTTTTGAAGGCAATACAGT
>JAFVLL020023817.1:0-43324 GCA_021397915.2 Tor tambroides
TCTTCAAACTGTTTTGAAAAGAAGAGGAGATGTTACACCATGGTAAACATGCCCCCGTCCCAACTATTTTGAGACCTGTAGCAGGCATCAAATTTGAAATGAGCTCATTTTGTGCATAAAATTGTAAAATTTCTCAGTTTAAACATTTGTTCTATTGTGAATGCAATATTGGTTCATGTGATTTGAAAGTCTTTTAGTTTTCATTGTATTCAAATTTAAAAAAACGTTCCAACATTTCCGGAATTCAGGTTGTACTCTCTCTTTTTTAATGGTGTTTGCTGAGGCAAGCATCACTATTACAGTTGCACATATTTATGTTTAGGGAAATGAACAACCCCTTAATCCTATGGGTTAAACTTTGGGATGCAAGCTCCTGTTTGTGATAGAAATATGAATAATACCTCAAACCAATGCAGCTTATTAAGGTGTGCTGATACTTTAATAAGCAGTTGGACTTTTTGCCTGATGGACGATAAAACATTGAACATACTGAAGGAGGGGCCCAAGCCATATCTAAGGATAA
The DNA here is from genome assembly GCA_021397915.2 of Tor tambroides. Taxonomy (NCBI): domain Eukaryota; kingdom Metazoa; phylum Chordata; class Actinopteri; order Cypriniformes; family Cyprinidae; genus Tor; species Tor tambroides. The sequence continues at coordinate 524 of JAFVLL020023817.1, forward strand.
GAATCATAAGACTCTTTTGGGTTGGGCCAGTAAGTAGGCTAAATGTCTAGCAACGCTCTGGCAACCGATCAGAATAGCCTAGAAACCCCCAGAGCATCCAACCAGGGGCCAGCTGCACAATGTTAAGACTATGTCTTAAGAGCTACTTTGACTAACTAGCAGTTAACCAAGGGGTAATCAGTCTTACTTTTCAGATTCAAATTAGACCAATATACCATTTTACGTAACTGAATTCAAAACATTACGACCAGACTTTTAGAAAAAAATCTGATGACAAACTTATAAGACTAGTCTAAGCAACTGGCCAGAGAACACCCTAAAAACACCATAGCAACACTTAAGAAACCACCCAGAACACTCTAGAAAATAAATAACAATGCTGTAGAAACGCCATAGCAATGCCTTATAGCAACCACTTAGAACAACCTAGAAATTCCATATCAATGCCCTAGCAAAAAAACAGACCGTACTAGATATCCAATGGAAACACCCTAGCAACCCCCAGAGCAAACTGGAAAACTCATAGTAACACCTTTAAGGCTGATGATACACGGGGCAACTTTTTTTGAGCAATGTTGCTTGGGCACCTTCCCATTGAGAATGGGTAACAAATTTCTATCTTTAGATCGGTCGTAGGCCTTGTGTCTCACCTGGTTGCCCACTGATGGCAACATTGCTCAAAAAGTTGCCCTGTGTATCATCAGCCTTAGAAATGCCATGCCAAAGGCCTGTCAACCAGCCAGGCAGACGAAACTAGACATTCCATAGAAGTACCCTAGCAACAACCTAGACCACAATAAGAAAACCCATAGCAACGCACAGCAAAACCTTATCAACAACTCAGAACAACCTAGAAACCTCACAGCAACAATTGCCAACAACCTACAACATCACTATGAGTTTGATTTCTGCATTTTCTACAAAACTACACCACAATATTACAAAAGAAATAAAATAAATGACCCAAGAAGAGCTCCTTTTTTTAAGCATAAAAAATGACGTAAAAATAAAAAGCTTTTATTCTTTAAATTCATAGAACCCTCCGGCTTCAAAATGTCTGTTCACTGGTCTTTTTTAACTCACCATGCTAGTCTAAAATAAAATCAATTTTTGATAGACCTTCATGATTTGGTTTTTACACAGCATCTGCCATGAATTTTCAATTAAATTTTTTTTTCTTGCTCTACACAGCTGAGAACATATTGAACAACTCTTTCAGCCTGAGTTTCATTCTAAATGAAATCTCAGTAAAGGGCAATTATTTATTTATTATTTACTATTAGTTATAGGCCTGCCTGATTGCCTGAAACTGTTTATGACCTGTGGTAAGTATTTACATAACCTTATACATAGTCAAGTTCACAAGCACATCATTCTCTTGTCAATATTAATGTTCATTTGAATCTTTAAATTCAGATAACACCCAAATACATGCTGTAAATCCCTTCTCACATACAGTGCATGGCAATGACACACAGATAAACACACATACTATCAGCTCACAACACAAAGGAACACACACTAAAGTTAACGTGCAGGGAACACGCACGCTAAAGGACAAGCCTAATTAGAGAAAATGTCACAGAGCCGTTACATTACCAGTGAACTCGCACACTAAACAGAAACAGGACACTGTGCTAGTAAAAGATGGATACTAGCCCTGAGAACAGTAGCTCTGTTTTATCTACATTTTGACGATCAAATCTTCAATGCATGCTGCAGGAAAACGCTGAAGCGTTCTGCGCGTTCCAGGTCCTTGTGACAAATCAAAAGAGAGGGGACAGATACAGCCCCTCTGCTCACGTAGGGCTCCCAGAAAAACATCATGACCTTGCAATTACAGCCAACTGGGGAGGATCCATCTAACATCTCTGAGCGTGAACACGCGTGCGAATAACACACGCTCATATCATGGCACGACTGCTCAGCTCGCCGGATCACAGTCAAGCTCTGCGTTTAAATACACTCGATCAATAATGGATGGGCTGCTACGCTCGCACACCTTCATTCCTTTGTGATTCTCAGTGGGATTCCTACATATCTGCCACTCTGAAGGCGAGAACTGCTCAGAGATTGATCGATATCTCTTCTAAAATGCTGAGATTTACACCAACAGGACCAGCATGCATCTCTGTTTTGTTTTGCTTTTTCCTACTAAAGCTTGAGAGAGATCCAAACTACGTAGATTTTATGAAAAATTGAAGATGGTTCAATTTTAGATGATCTCTCAAGACCAAAATGTGATGTCAGTCTGAACAGTGATTTCATTTTCTTTCATTCTAAAACAGAACTAAATACCAATGGATCTAATTTGCAGTAGTTCTGAAATCTCTTCACTTTATTGGCACTACTTCTCTCGAAACAGGGTCTGAAATTTTGAACATTTCCCCTGGCAATTCAATAAATAGCCTACATTTAAACCCTGAACAAAAACAGATATAAAGTTGATAAAAGTATCTTAAATCTAAACAACAGATAAAACTGAAAAATCAAATGGAAAATGAAAAATTACACTAATTGAAAGGGTTCAACTGATGTTATTGCCTGTAAAGTTTTGGGCCAGTGTTTTAATGTCTTTTTTAAATGTATCTTTTATGTTCACCAGTGCTGTATTTATTTGACCAAAATACAGTGAAAACAGTAATACTATTACAATTTACAATAACTCTTCTATTTTAATATTGCCTATTTTAAAATGTATTTTTTTTCCAGTGATGGCAAAGCTGATTTTTCAGCATCATTACTCCAGTCTTCAGTGTCACATGACCCTTCAGAAATCATTCTAATATGCTGATTTGGTGCTCAAGAAATATGTCTTATTATATGTTGACAACAGTTGTACTGCTTAATATTTCTGGAAATCATAACGTTTATTTCAGGACTATTTGATAAATAGAAAAACATGAACAGCATTGAAATAGAAATCTTTTGTAACATTATAAAAGCATGATCTATTTAATGCATTCTTGCTGAACGAAAGTATTAATAAAAAAAAGAATCTTTCTGGTAGTGTACATTTTACATCCAAGCAAAACTAAATATTGCACTTCTTTGGTATTTAAAATGACTTAACAGTAATTTTACTAAAATACATTAAATATGAATTAGTTTAAAATATAAAATTCTACTATGATTCTAACTATTGGATCCATTTGAGATGGTCAAGATTTCCATATTGATGGAATGTGCCACATGCATACGTCCAATGTTTCATTCATCTCATTATTTCGCACATTTTTTAGGAACTTTGTCATAATTAAGAGAAAGGGAAAAGATAAAAGTAAACCCTGCTTACGCACACTCACACACTCACCACAATCTGCCATCTACAAACCCACATTAATTAGTATTTCCAAGCAAAGTAAAACAGGTTGCATTTATTAAACTTGCACTTAAAAGCAGAGAGAGGGCAAAAATAAAACGTGCTATTGATCAGCCTGAACAAGAGCATCCAGTCATCAGAGTACTTCTGAACGTCCGTTTCAGGCTTTATTATTGAAGTGTACACAAATCTGTAGAAACCAAAAGCACTGTCAGAGGGTCACCAGAGGATCGGGGGAACTCAAGAGTGGGTATGGGCGCGTGTTCGTTACGTTCTTCTTTTAAATAGTTCGCTTAAAGAATGACCAGTATATTCTCACTTACAAACTGTCCTTGCACTAAGAGTCCAAAATAAAAGAAAAAAATGAACAAAAAAAAGAGAAATGAACATTTGGTAAACATTCTCCACTAAAGGCAGTTCCCTTATATATACTGTGATTTCATCTTTCATTTTGTTTTACATAAGTTTAATAACATATCAATCAGTGGTTATTTAACAATTTGGGAAAATAAAGAAAAAAAAAAAAGCACAAAAAAACTTTATACTCTTTTACAAGTAAATAAAAAGATTTTTTTCTTGTCTCCTTTGTTTCCTTCGGGGCACAGCATAGAGTTCAGCGGTTCGTCTTGTGTGTCGGTGGGTGTAAGCGGATTCGTTTCCTTGAATTTTCTTTGTTTTGACTGTCCTCTCTTTTTATGCTATTACATAATTAGATTCTTACATACAAATATTGACAAAAAGATGGCTTAATCACCAAAGCCATCCAGTCTTTTTTCAATATCAATGGATAGTCAAAGGCGGTGGGCAGGGCTTCGGGGGAGAGGGGATCATAGCTGGCCGTCGCTACAGTGGGCGTCTGGGCTGTCCGCCTGCTTCTCTGCATCCTGACCGGGCAGCTCTTTCACCATGAGCGAGGTGCTTTTCTCGGAAAACTCCTCCCCGTCCGGCTCCAGGCCTTCAGGACAGGGAAGCTTCAACAACTCTTCTCTGAGCTGAGCCGTGTGCCTCTGCAAAAACACGCATGGAATCGCTTTCAAAAACACAACAAACGGCACAATTTTCGGTTGTATGACAGTGAACACACGGTGTTGTACCTTTAGTGCAGCTGCGTGATGAGACATGGTTCGGCCGACTCTCTTATCGCTGCTGTACTGCTGAATATCACAGATCCAGCCCTCGCACTGGGCCATGATCTCCGCTCGCTTCAGATAGAAGTGCCGATGGATCACCTGCACACACACACACACACACACGGTTAGTGTACAAAACACACACTCTCAGTGTTCTTGGAAAAGCAATTGTGTGTCAGTTCCTGCAGAGCCCATAAATCAAACACAAACCTCATATCCTATTTTAGTAGCACTAGAAAAACATTCTGCTGATCTTTGGATTGAGACACCAGTGACCTACTTGATTCATAAAGACCGATTGCACCGCACAGATAACCAGCAGTCATGGCCTGTCTGCGCATGTTAATATAAATAAACTAAGTGACCTTTTCGGTAACAAAGACCATAGGCAGGAAAGAGAAGAACTCGAAGCTCACACAGACACACACTTCCTAGTAGTACTCCGACTCTGTCCGAAGGCGAGAGCTGAATCACTCATTCATTCTGGGTTTGGATCAGTCTCCGAGATATTCTTTCTCTCCATCTCAATGTGTTTTCCAAACATGTCATGCAGTGTACTAAACGGCAGATGTGAGGAGTTGATAATAGCTGTCATACCACCCAGAATCGTTTCTCCAGATTCTTATGTGTGCTTAATACAGTAAAAAAAAAATGCTTGAAATGGACAAAACTGCAAAATACAACATGACATGCTTTTTAAATGGTTAAATGTGGGCTAGTTTGAATAAATGGCCATAGACTGGCCACAGATTTGGGAAAACTTTACTTCTGAACCACTTTAAGTCATTACATGGTTTTCCATTATATCAACTGCGTTATGATAGTGGTTATTAGTAGGTTTTAAAGTATTTTACAGAATACTAATTTTATAATGCCACTTTAGTGCCGTTTCAAGAATAAAGTCATATTACATTAAAGCAAGATTGTCAAATTTGCAAGCCAAAATTGAAGCAATAAAGTCATAGGATTGAGGTTAAAATCATGGTTTGAGAAAAATATAATGTTATGAAAATAGCTAAATGTAAAGTTTTGAGTATAAAGTCATAATGTTTCAAGAACCCATGTTTTCTGTGAATCTGAGAATTCATGTTTTGCACAAAAGGATGTTTTGATAAAGTAATGTTTAATAAAAAAAAATGTTTAATAAGAGAACAAGTAGGTCATGTTTTGAGAATGAAGTTCTAATGCTACAATAATAAATATGCAATGTTCTCTGAAGAAAGTCATGTTACGGGAATAAATTCATAATGTTTTGAGAATAAAGATGTAATATTTTTTACAATAACTGATGTTCTGTTTGTTTATTCTTAAAACATTAGGACACTGAAATTTTGTAAATGATTTGAAATGTAACTAAATTTGTTAAAAAAAAAAAAAAACTACTATAGCTGCCATTTGGGGGGAAAAAAGCAAAATAACAACAGATTAAGCACCAACTAAATAAATGCAGAATCCTCTTGAAGCTCTAGTGGGAAAACACTCTTACAAACAGCTTCTGGAAAATCCACCTGTTGTGTCTTCACTAACACACAATCTCTCTCAGGATTAAGATGTGCACTTTAGCCTGCTTGTAAAAGCAAGATGCTGCACGGCTCAAACTTCTGTGGGGAAAAGACCGAGCGCAGACGAGAGGGATTCAGGAGTGAGTGCGCGTGATCGATGGTCTTGCCAGTGTTGCCATGGAAACCCCGGCGGCCACTACACATCACTCGCTGGCTCAGAGCTCAACCTCACCGGCCTTATATCTCTCTCTTTTGCTGTCTCGCTTCATCCATCCTTCATAAATCTATCTTTCTCTCAAACATACAAAGGTCACCAGCCTCTCCCATTACGCCGCATTTGCTTCATATTCATTCAGTTCCCAAAGGAACATCTGTAATGATACTGGAAAGCCAGAGAGAGGTAGAGAGAAATGAAAAAGGGTTAGGAACAGAAATGCCATTTAAAAGAAAATGAACATGAGCACAGCTACCAAGTAAGGCAAGTGTGTGTGCGTGTTTCCTCTCTCTTCTGACGTCAACAGCCCACCATATATTACCCTGCGTGACTGGCTGTGTGTGTGTGTGTGTGTGTGTGTGTGTGTGTGTGTGTGTGTGTGTGTGTGTGTGTGTGTGTGTGTGTGTGTGTGAGAGAGAGAGAGAGAGAGAGAGAGAGAGAGAGAGAGAGAGAGAGAGAGAGAAAGAAAGTGAGATAGCTACTTGTCCTGCTGTTTATTAAATCGCATGTGTGAACCTGTGTGGATGTACTACACTCAAAAATATAAATCTAATGGTGGATGAAGCAAGAGAAACGTTGATTTTAAATACTTGAAAATCAGTTGACAAAAAAAAAATCTAAATAAATATAAATATAAATATAAATATATATATATATATATATATATATATATATATATATATATATATAATGGTACACGTATTTCTACCGAAAATTGTTGATACGGGTCTTTCGGTTTGGTACACGTTTACCGAACAAATACAGCATTGATTTACTGACTGCATGAGTGGGACTTCATTGGAAACTTCCAGTAATATATATATATATATATATATATATATATATATATATATATATATATATATATATATATATATATATACATACATATATATATATATATATATATATATATATATATATATATATATATATATACATATACATATACACATATACATAATATACATACATATATATATATATATGTATATACTTACTTTTGATAAGAAACAAATTCTCATCTTTCAAATTATGCCCATTTTTGTTTCAGTAAATTCAAACAATAAATGCCATTTTGGCACTCTTTGATGAGGCGCGACAGATTGCTGTATAAACGGCAACACAGAGCGCGAGTGAGAGTGATCGTCCCTTCCTCTTTACTACTAGTTTTAACACAAAATATACATGAATGAACATCTCATGCCTCATGTAATCGCTCAATCAGTGTTTTCCGTAAACCATATATTTACATTAGTGCCGGTAAGTGATTAAAAATTTTAATCTAATTAATGACGATGTGGCGATTAATTAAATGCAAATTAATTGCACATCAAATTTGGCAGAAATTAATCCCAAAAGATAATTTAAAGTCATTGTTGCATAAAGCATCAAAAAGACATTACAAAATTCAGCAAGAAATATTTTGTTTGATTCAACATAAAATGTATTTCATATACAAAGTTTTCATTTTTGGGTGGGTGAACTATACATTTTAAAATTTCTATTATTATTATTACTATCAAGTCAAGTCACCTTTATATAGAGCTTTTAACAATACAGATTGTGTCAAAGCAGCTTTACAGTATTAAACAGGAAAATACTCATATGGAAATATGCTTTTTTTCTTTGTTTTTCTCCAATTAATGTTTGTGTTTTGTTGTTTAGTGTTGTTTATGGATGTAATGTTAATTTGTGTTTTGTTTTTTTTGTTACTATGTTGTGATTGTGATACATTGTGGGACCCCCCTCGAAAACGCGATGGTACATCTCAAGGGGTTAATCCTAATAAATTAAATTAATAAAATAAATTATTTCTTTAATGAAATGAAACTCTAAATAAGAAACTAAAACTGCCAGTAGGTGGTGGTAAATGTCGTAATGATTAAGTCATCAAGTCATTTCATTTATTTGATTCGTTCAAATGGCTGATTCATTCAGGATTAAGTAAATGGTTCTCTTTGAATGAATGGCATATTGAATCATTAGGCTTTTTCGACTTGAAGCGGATCATCACCATCAGACCGGTCGGTGTGTGACATCAAAGTACCGCAAGAGCTATAGAGACCAGACAGTTCCTTATGCTTTTGAATCGCTCTCGCAGTACTTTGATGTCATACACCGATCAGTCTGTGCAGCGCCGCTTCAAATCCAACGAGCCTAATGGTTCACCCGATTCGTTCAAAACGTGGATTACGAAAGGAAATGCCGCTGTGTGTTGCTTGGAGACAAACAGTTCTGCTTTGTCTTTATATCTTCGTTGCCCTGCATCATATTTGTTATCAATCAACTGTATGAAATGTCAGATGAACCACGTAGTTCTGGGGCGGGGCAAGTGTGTTAAATACGTTAAAAATTTTAACGCGTTATTTTTCACCGGAATTAATTAATCTAATTGACATGTTAAATGGACAACCCTAATGTATATAAATAAATGACCAAAATTAATAAATAAAAAAAAAAATAGTAAAATTAATATTTTCAGTTAACTAAAAAAACAAACTAAAATTAACATTTTTGTGCTACAAATTTGTGCCTGCCTGCAAAATGCTAATGAAAAACTCTAAACTATTAGAATCAACTGTGAGTGGAGTCTCTTCTGTAAGGATGCTGACTACGTAGAGAGTAGGCAGCTGAATTAGTTTTGGCACAGACCCCAAAGGTGTTCATGTGTGAGGCTGTTTAAGATTCTGCTGCACTTGCTTCGGACAAAACCAGCTTCCACCTCCTGTAGATGACGTCACAGGTCTCTCCTACAGCAGTTGAAAGCTAATATCTGAGGGGACGAGAAAGTCTACACACAGTGTCCACACATTTTATACATCCTTGACTCCTTGCATGTTCATTTGGACTAGTTTCATTATATATTCAGCAACAAATACTAAAATTCTGCATAATTATGTAGATTCCGTCTGCGTCAATACATAATTCATCAGTGAGCATGAGTCCCATACGAGCCGGTCGATGCTGGGCCTGGCTTGGCTCTGCCCAACCGACAGCCCTTTATCCCTGTGAACAATGCTTAGGTTGCCATGGCAACAGCCTGTTTAGTGTCCACTGTGGGATACAGAGGTAATGTACCAGCCTCATAACTGCCTGAGGTGGCGAGGCAGCCGTTAGGCATTACATCAAACTCACGAATACCAGCTGAAATGCCCATACTAGACCTAAGATGACATGGAGTGATGATGCCAGTGTGACACCAGGTGGTCTGATCTGGTTTCTTCTAAATGAAAAGCTCCTGATATGTGACAGTCTGAGAGAGCCATCAGAGATTACATGAGGTGAACAACACTCACAAATACACACACATGACCCAGAGTTTAATGCATGTTTTTGGTTTGATCGTGGAATCGCGAGTAAGTTTGATAATTAGATGAGTGCACATATTTGGATCATTTCAGCGCATTCATGATTCGTATGCCTCATTCAATGACCGATTCAGGCCGCCCATCCTCCCCCTCCTCTCTCTCTCTTTTCACAGAGTGTATGGATGATTGTTATCTGCTGGTGGGGGCCATATCAAGGACAAAAGGAAATCAAAAACAAAGAGGGGAGAAGATGAGGGAATGGAGAGGAACATTATCTATCTGAAAATGATAAAAAAGCGCATGTAAAATAGGACAACTTAGAATGTGCTGCTAACACAGAGGGCAAAAATAACCACAGGGGCATATGTATATAAAATTAATAATATTTATAAATATATATATACTGGCTTTCAAAAGTCTGGGGTCAGTAAAAACGTCTCTGAAAAAATGTGTAGAAAAAAATCTGTAGAAATGCCTAGTGTTGGAGTCTTTTATGCTCACCGAGGCTATATTTACTTGATCAAAAATGCAGTAAAAATAGCAATATTTTGAAATAAAATTACAATTTAAAATAACTAAAATAATTCTATTTTAATATATTTTAGAATATAGTTTATTCTTGCTGAATTTTCCTTTACAAATCGTTCTAATATGCTGATTTGGTTCTCAAGAAATATTCCTTATAATTACTATTATTACGCTGAAAAAAATTGAGCTGACAAGTATCTTTGTGAAAGCCGTAATATTTTATTCAGATTTTATTTTCTTCTCTAAATACTTTTTGGGGTCACTGCATATATGTGAACTCATGAACCTCTGAAACTTTTCATGAGCCAATAAGAGTGTGTATTTGTGACAGGTGATATCTAACCTCTTTAAAGCAGGGTGAAGGGTTGCGGATCTGTTCTAGCATGGCCCACTTAACAGTGGCCTGCCGGATGTTTCCGTCGTACTCTCTGGAGCTCTGCGTTCCACTCGGCGTGCCCCGAGAACGCTCGTAACCTGGTTCGTTGAAGTATGGCTCAGCTACCAGGATCAGAGACTGGATTGACACCAGCACCTAAAACACACATACACACGCACGTTTTAGAAAGCCTAGGAGGAATGACACACAGATCAAGCAGAAGAGGTAAAGAGCACATCGGCTCTCACTGACCACAGCACTACTGTCCCTGTGCCTAATTTTCATTTATTGATCGGCTGGACACTAACTGTAGCACTAATCAATGGAGACATTTCTATGAACTGCTGGCAGCAGTACATGAGCACGCGCTTGAGGAGAGAGAGGAGCAGAGCCTGTTCAGATCAATATTACAGGGGGAAACAGCTCCCCTGCCTATTATTCAGAGGTATGATGGAGAGAGGGAGGGAAAGGGGTTGAGATGTGGGAGATAATTACTGTAAGGAAACCAGGATGAGAATGTTGTAAATGCTCAGCGGTCGATGTGCAGGTGACGGTGATATGACTAAATATTCTCTGAAAGTGATGAAATGAGACTAGGTCTTTTCTGGCATTCCACTGCTTCAGATATACCGGAAAGAACCATCTTCATTTGTGCAATCGGTATCAGAAGCCAAATCCTTCCTAATGAGCGTGAGAAGGATAGAGGATTATACAAGAAAGAGAAACTACAAACGGATGGGATTTGGCTCACCTGTAGAAAGCTAGAGGTCTGAGGGTTCCATTTCTCCTCAGGACGCCCGTGCCAGGTGTTCAGGATACTTAAACACACCTGGTTGTTACAGAATGAATGAGAGTACAAAAAGATCAGGATATAGAGAAACAAAAAAACATAGAACAATTCAACAAGTCATATGAACATATAATTAAAATAACATTATTAAAAAAGGAGTATTTTACAAATATTTTTATTGTATTATATTAATTATTTCTTAATTTTTTATTTTATATATATATATATATATATATATATATATATATACACATACAGGTGCTGGTCATATAATTAGAATATCATCAAAAAGTTGATTTATTTCACTAATTCCATTCAAAAAGTGAAACTTGTATAATGTATACATTCATTCCACACAGACTGATATATTTCAAGTGTTTATTTCTTTTAATTTTGATGATTATAACTGACAACTAATGAAAACCCCAAATTCAGTATCTCAGAAAATTAGAATATTACTTAAGACCAATACAAAGAAAGGATTTTTAGAAATCTTGGCTAACTGAAAAGTATGAACATGAAAAGTATGAGCATGTACAGCACTCAATACTTAGTTGGGGCTCCTTTTGCCTGAATTACTGCAGCAATGCTACGGCATGGAGTCGATCAGTCTGTGGCACTGCTCAGGTGTTATGAGAGCCCAGGTTGCTCTGATAGTGGCCTTCAGCTCTTCTGCATTGTTGGGTCTGGCATATCGCATCTTCCTTCTTCACAATACCCCATAGATTTTCTATGGGGGGCTAAGGTCAGGCAGTTTGCTGGCCAGTTAAGAACAGGGATACCATGGTCCTTAAACCAGGTACTGGTAGCTTTGGCACTGTGCAGGTGCCAAGTCCTGTTGGAAAATGAAATCTGCATCTCCATAAAGTTGGTCAGCAGCAGGAAGCATGAAGTGCTCTAAAACTTCCTGGTATACGGCTGTGTTGACCTTGGACCTCAGAAAATACAGTGGACCAACACCAGCAGATGACATGGCACCCCAAACCATCACTGACTGTGGAAACTTTACACTGACCTCAAACAACGTGGATTCTGTGCCCTCCTCTCTTCCTCCAGACTCTGGGACCCTGATTTCCAAAGGAAATGCAAAATTTACTTTCATCAGAGAACATAACTTTGGACCACTCAGCAGCAGTCCAGTCCTTTGTCTCGAGACGCTTCTGACGCTGTCTGTTGTTCAAGAGTGGTTTGACACAAGGAATGTGACAGCTGAAAACCCATGTCTTGCATACGTCTGTGCATAGTGGTTCTTGAAGCACTGACTCCAGCTGCAGTCCACTCTTGTGTATCTCCCCCACATTTTTGAATGGGTTTTGTTTCACAATCCTTCCAGGGGTGCGTTATCCCTATTGCTTGTACACTTTTTTCTACCACATCTTTTCCTTCCCCTTCGCCTATTGTGTGCTTGGACACAGAGCTCTGTGAAGCCAGCCTCTTTTGCAATGACTTTTGTGTCTTGGGTTCTCCCATAAGGTGTCAATGGTCGTCTTTGGACAACTGTCAAGTCAGCAGTCTTTCCCATGATTGTGTAGCCTACAGAACTAGACTGAGAGACCATTTAAAGGCCTTTGCAGGTGTTTTGAGTTAATTAGCTGATTAGAGTGTGGCACCAGGCGTTCTTCAATATTGAACCTTTTAACAATATTCTAATTTTATGAGATACTGAATTTGGGTTTTCATTAGTTGTCAGTTATAATCATCAAAATAAAAAGAAATAAACACTTGAAATATATCAGTCTGTGTGGTATGAATGTATACATTATACAAGTTTCACTTTTTGAATGGAATTAGTGAAATAAATCAACTTTTTGATGATATTCTAATTATATGACCAGCACCTGTATATATGTGTATATATATATATATATATATATATATATATATATATATATATATATATATATAGTACAGTATTTGCATCAGCCACTGAAAAAAACAAACAAAAAAAAAAACAAAAACAGGATTGGTCCTGTTTTCCTGAATAATTTCCCCAAAACGAAAACAGGAAGTGACACTAACCTTGCCATCATTGTAGAGGTTTGGATTGAAGCGGACGCTGTGGCCACCGGTGGTCTCCAGATTAACCAGAGGAGGGGAGTTTGGGTAATCTTGAGGAAAGTAGACGTCAAATTCGAAACAGCCATTGGCATACGGTGTGTCTGCGGGCCCTGTTATCAACACCTGAGACAAAAACCAAGGAGGAGAGAGAGAGAGACGAAGATTGGAGGACTGTAATGCCATCCAGTGAATCTCTCTCCACTGCAGGCAGCAGAGCTGCACTCAGGCGTTAAGACTGTTTTGACATGACCATTCAAACGCAACACTAAACACACACACAAAGCTGTGCTCACACACTCTGTGTAGGTTAAATCAGGAAAGCTCAGTTTACTATTAATGTCCATTAAGATTGTATGAAGTGTGGAGGAAGATAAAAAGGCCCGACTCTGTGTTAAGGGTCAGTGTAAGCAGACAGAGCAGCGAGTGACCAGTCTGACTGGGGCTCCGCCTGTGGTCTGGCCTGCCCAAGACATAAAGCTCAAGCCAGACACACTGACATTTACACACTGAGAGACAAGCCCGGGTCAAAAGCACATCTCAAATGTCATTAGGAAGAGTGTGTGCACTCGTGTGTGTGTGTTAGAAACCACAAGACAGCAAGATAAGCAAGTGACTCCTGGGATTCGCTGTGGTTGTTTTGTCATGCAGCAGAGATTGAAAGATTTATGTTGACCCACTGTAAACAGCAAGGCTTGAGACAGTCACGGTCTGCTTTCATATTCAACACTGAGATATCAGATTCTCGTTGATTGATTCATTTAATTAGTCATTTAATTAACACATTTAATAAATGAATACATTTAACTTGTTTCAACTGCCACTCAAGTACAAAAATTTAGATTTTTTTTTTATTTTCATTTAATTTTGCATCCTAACTCCACTTTAGACTTTTAGTGATTTACAAATGCTCTTTGAATCAGTTTAAGCAAATCATCAAAAAGAATCGGTTTAAAAGCAAGATTTGTTTACATTTTTTAGTTCATTGCAGAGGTATATGATGATACATTAATATGGTAAATTTGTGTTCTTACCCCGATCTAAGATGCTTATGCAGCTTAAATTGATCTCTGCTTTACTAATAATCAATAAGCTCTTATAAATAAAGAGTGGAGGTGTCAGAAGTATCGAATCATACCTTCATGATGTCAAGACGTTCTTCATCGCAGCGGACGAACACGCTGGAAGATGACGAGAGAGGGAGGGAGGTGGAGAGTGTGACGGCCTCCTGTGCTAATCGTCGAGCACGAGCGGCACTGTTGGCGTCGCTGGCGTTCTTCACCTGAGACAGGTAATGGTAGTTCACCTTAAACACCAGCTTAGAGTCCTCATCCTCACACACCATCTCAAACGTGTCTATGAAAGAGAAGACACACAGACAGTTAGTTTTTAGCAGTCACAATGAAATATAAACATCAGACTCACTTCAAAATAAACATTTCATCATGTTTCCTCCAGGAAAAGCCGTACTGTGTATTCTGAAGGATCTGTTCTGTGTGGACCAGTGCAAACCTGTTTACAGTCACGTCAGTTGAGATTACCTCATTCGTCTGAGGACGGGCTAAATCATTTTTGGCAGAACAAAACTCTTGTCATCAATCAGAGCAAAGACAGATGAGAAATGACAACCAGAAAAGCTATTCTTCCAGCAAGATAACACAATCTTCCTCATTTCACTTCATTGTGCTCCTTCAAATTTTTGGTGCACTTAAAGAAAACAAAATCAGCCGAAAGGAAAAACAGCAATTACTATCCATTCATTCAACTATGTATGCGGCACAAAAGCAAAATAAAAGAGAAGAATAGGTTTAGACCACGGTTTCCAAAACTGGGGTTCGCAATCCTCTCAGGGTTCACGAGTTAATGAAAAGCTAATAATCATTTAAATAATATAAATGGAAATTTAGAATAAATATTACAAAAATTTGAATTTATTTTAGAATTTATTTTAGAATCCCCTGCATGCCATGTGACAAACATTAAAAAAACAAACAAACATACAATGAATATGTTGTTAAATACCAACTTAACATCTGAGGAAAAACAATAATATATCAAATGGGTTTGGGTTTGGCTGACAAAAAAAAAAAAAAAAGGTGAATACTTGGTTTAGATAAACCAATGGAAAGTAATGAATGCACCAATACTAAAATAAAAATTAGATCATTCTGGACAGTGATTAAGCATTTTCTCGTTATGGCCAAAAACCAACAAACGGCTGACGTAAAAATGCCATATTATTAACTATTATTAACAGTGTTACTAAATTATTATTACTGTTTTAAAGGACAATTAAGAGAGACAAAGGCAATCTTAATAAAAACTGAGGAAATTAGCATGTACAGCTGAATATATTCAATATCGGCCAATACCGATAAATAAATAGATCTAGTATCGGTCGGTAACCAATGTATTATGCATCCCTAAAATGTTCAAAATTTTGTGAAATATATTGTTTAAAATATTCAATAAAATGTTTAAAATCATTGAACTTGAGTCAAATTTCATTTTAATGTTTAAATTATATAATATTCTCTCTTATCATCCAGTAAAAACTTAAATGGGTCAAGCACTAGCAGAGAAATGTAGTTCAGGACTCACCAAACTGTAGTTTTTTCATGGCTGCTGTATATTTCTCCTCCATTGAGCGCAAGATGGACAGCGGTTTGGGCCTTGCTGCTGCCTTCTTAGAACTTTCAGCCATCTTCCTCTCTAAAAAAAGCAGAAGACAGACACATCAAAAAAACCCTTCAAGAGTGTGTGCATGTGTGTTTCACAGTAGCCTGAGGGTGTGTTTGAGTAGTTCACATCTTCAATCCTCTCACCCCTGAAAAACCATCACATCCCTACGAGACGCAAAAGTAACCTGAATGCCTATATGTAGCTCTGCTATCAGTAAACAAAACATACAGCTATGAAAGAGCTCAAACGGTGCATTTTTGTGACTTGATAATTAAAGACTCCCACTGAGATGTGTTTGACTGCAAATTTGTTACTTTGATAAATGAGACGAAGCGCAAAAAGTCGTGTTGTTACACAAATGAGTTGCTGCATTTCTGTTCTCTCAATTCAGATTGTTATCGAGAGAGCGTCAGACTAATGACAACGACACCAGCAGACCGTCACCACTCCAGTGAGACATATCAGACCTGCGGATGGAGGCCGTTAGAACTACAACACAATTAAACTCCCTATATTTAGGAGCTTTATGGCATTTCCGCCCATTCTGCACTGGTTGCAGACACATGTCCCTCCCTGCACATCCATGCTCCATGTCAGCCAATCAAATTACCTTTGTGCTTAACAGGGCTGATAACGGCTACGCTTTGGATACGAGCCACATAAAATCCCACAGGCATCGATAGCTCCATTTACTCTCACCTCGTCACATTAGTGCACGATATTGATGCCAATATCGATATTGAACTACAGGACACCACTTTCGACCAATCAGACACCCTGACTGCGCTTGTCTCTGGCACTTTTTAAGAAAAGACGGAGTACTAATTAAGCAGTTAAACGGGGTGGTAAGTGTAATGTCTTACTGCTCTTATCATATGGATTTTACTTATGGATAGTGACAGCTGCATCGATCAGCTTCACCAAGTTTAACGCCCCTTTCAGTCACTCATCACGGAGAGAATGAGAGCATGAGATACCCAAGGGAGGGTGATGGTTATTATATGTGGATGTACTAATCTGGTTCTCCAACGTAACAGTGGAAATTCCCGCTATTTCCAAACCTTACCTCCTCATGACCACAAGGGTTTCTGCCTAGGAACAAACACTCACTTAGCTTTGCTCTAGAGGATCTCAGAGGGACATATTTTAAATGTTAATAAATGGATGTGACTTAACTCAAGAGCTCTGAATCCCAGGATTAGGAATTGCCATGGTCACATCAGGACTAAATGTTGATCTCACAACATCCCTGACTGAAAATACACCCTGGCTATGACTAAGGGCCGCTGGTTCAAATTAAAGATCTTAAAGAATTAGCTTGACATAGATTAAGTCTAGTCTGACAAACGAAAGTGCCCGGTAAAGCTGACTCTCCGTTTAAAAATCCTTGGAGAAAATGATCAGGCTTCAGAGAGCCTGCCGCCTCTGGTGTGGCTCTGTGCTGAAGAACTGTTTCTCTTTGGCTTATTTTGTCAGAGCAAACAGTCACTCCATGTCCCCTGAGGCCCTCAGACAAGCAGGGAGTGTCTTCAGCCTGTGAAATACACACCATCCTTCTCCTGACTGACCACTATACATCCAGGACTGTCCTGCTTTTGCTTCTGTTCTGTTTAAAGTCTCAAGAAATACTGCCCTACAGAGACACAGAGCATTAAGACCTTTTGTGCAAGGGAATTTAGAGTGAAATGTGCTTCAAATGGTGCAGAAACATCCATGGGTCAGATCATTTCAATATCTATAAACAAGAAAATGACTATGAAATGACTAGTTAAATGTACAAAAGTCAAAAGTTTGGACACACTTGACTTGATTCATGATTAAAAAAAACTCTACTATATATACTGCTCGTTAAATATTTCGTAGGCCCATCAAGGCTGCATTTATTTAATCAAAAATACAGTAGAAGTAATATTAAGATATATTATCACAATTAAATATAACTGTTCTTTTTTTTTATTTTAAAATGTAATTTATTCCTGTGGTGAAAAAGCTGAAATCATTTTAATATGCTGACTTGGTGCTCAAGAAAAATTGCTTATCATCAGTGTTAAAAAAGAAGCTTTTTATGAAGTTGGTTTATGAAGTTACTCTAAAACTTAATACTGAAGAATTGAGAGGTAACGTGTCCAAATGAGAAACTCATTAAATAACAATTTGTTAAGCATTTTAATTAAAGTTAGTAAAAATGTAATTTTCCATTTATTATTTAATAAACAGCTCCTACAGAAAGCATTTTTTGTTTGGGAAAAGCAGATTGTTAAGATGGATGTTCTCACCGTGGTTGGCCTGCCGTAGGTTGGTGGTGGCAGCATAAACAATCTCTGCAGTCTTCTGGATGTCAGGAACTAGCAGGGTGAGACCTTCTGGCTCAGGATCAGATGTCTCAGTTTTCATCACCCCTTTACTTTTGTCTTTCTTCGACCTAGGGTGGACACAGAAACATCAGAAATCACATTTCTGTAGACATTAACAAATTAATTATGGGTCTGCATGTGGTATGCATGTGAACATGTGAAATGTTTCATTTTTCAGTAACCACAACAATGGCAGAGAAAAAACAAGTGCAGGTCCTCAAGAACTTCTCAATCTCTCATGTCCCAACCCTGAAACAAACACAAACACGCTCTCATCCTGGGAGCTAGTACACACTGGATGCATCAAATGAGCAGCAGATTGTGACTTGTCCCAAAGTAAACCATTAAAAACAACATCCAGCTGTCCTGTGGCTAAGCACACGCCCTCACAACATGCATCTTTCATTAAGCAGGAGGAGAGAAAATGAAAGAGACAGACAAATGAAAAAGGGGGCATGTCAAAAACGTCCTTTACCTGTAGGTGACGCACAGGACAATAATTAAGATGGTTCCATCATTCAAGGGTACACACATTCTCAGAGACACTCAGACAGAGCCAACCTTGTGACTTATAGGCCAATGCCATAAACATCTCGCTACACATGAAGACTAAGCCATTATTAAACACAGACAGCTGATAACAAATCACAGTCTCACTACTCTACATATCCACCTGTGCTAATACTCAAAGCAATCAGACTCGCAATCTTTACCTAGAGGAAGATTAAAAAAAGGTGGAACAAATCCATAGGCTTATACTGAAGGGACATAAAACATGCTATATAATCTTAAAAAAGAAAATGAATGTATCAATTTATCAAAAATGAATAAATATGTATTTTTAATTAATATTTATACAAATAAGTTTTTTTTTTTTCATTTTTAAAACAATACAAATATGTAAATAAAAATAATAATAAACAAATGATATAAATAAAGAATTTAAAAAGTACATTTGTAAATTAAAAACAAAACTTTTTTGAAAAAAAAAACAAAAAACAAAGAAAGAATTTCTGATACACAATACATTGCTAAAAATCAAATTCATGATTTATTTTTTGTGGTGGGTTCAGCGAAAATTCTGGCAAAAACATATATACTGAAAAAGCCAAAGCTAAATTATGGACTAGCGTGGGACGGCAAAAGCTCAGGACAGTTTGAAGGCCACTGGGGATTAGAGGCTTTTCGGGGGCAGCTGAGGAGCACTGACTGATCTAGCAGTCATTTATCACTGTGTGTTACTCCTGTCGTGAAACACTGGCTTTGACTTGTGGCTATAGCATCAGGTTACATCTTGTGGGTATAAGTCAGATTTTTCCATGGAGGTCAGAGACAGTGAGTGTCACAGGGTGGGCATCCATCCATCAGCAGTCATTCCGTCTGTCCTCTGTCCATTAGTGTGACCGACCAGTGGACTGAATGTGTGTGTGACTAAAAGGAAGAGCTCACCTGAGGCGGTTGGTGTAGGTGTCCACACAGGTCTTCATTTTGGCCAGTAACATGCCGACAGAGGTCTGACACTCGGTGTGTTCCTCATCCTCCTCTTCCTCTGCAGCGTCTCCCGATAGCGGCAAGAGCAGAGGAACCAGGCTGGTGCAGGTGGAGATGGCCCTCAGCAGTTCTAACAGAGCACGATACAGGGGGACGTGACGCGCCATGTCCAAAACTGCAGGAGACAGAGAGAGAGGGAGACATTACGTTCAGAGACAGGATGCTTATAAAAGACAAAGTCGATTACATCTCTTAAATGACAGAAGGACACAAGGGACGCTCCACACATACACACACACTTTCAGTCTCTCAAGGTTAATAATGTTTTTAATATAGATGTTTTTAGGAACATCATTGATTTCAAAGATTTACACAGATTGAATCTCCGAACATGACACAAAGTCACCTTATGACCATCTTATGAATGGACAAACAAGGAAACTTTTGTCCTGCCTGTTTAAAGGGACAGTTTACGCAAAAATAAAAAAAAAGATCGTCAACATATACTCACCATTATGTACTCTGAAACCTATATGACTTACTTTCTTTAGCAAAATAGAAAAGATGCTGCTTTGAAGAATGTTGGAAACCAAAAAGTTTTGGTTTCCATTGACTTCGATTGTATGGATTAAAAAAAAAAAAAAAAAAGACATTTCATAAAATATCTTTTATGCTGCACCAAAATGAGGGAGAGTCAATAATGACAATTTTCATTTTTCTGTGAACTGTCCCTTTAAAACAACATAATAGCACAGAAAAGATCCATTGGCTGTAGAAAGAAAAGTTAGGGGGGAAACAACAGATTATTATTATTATTTTTTAATTCAGACATGACCAAAAAACTCAATCTTCTTTTGAGTACGTTGAGATGCCAGAGGTTTGAGGCATGAGGGCTCTTTGTGTATGCATTTCCTGTTTGGAGAAGGCACGATAATCCTTTTGTGGCACAGCGGAGACTTAAAGCCAGAACGAGGACAGTGAGAGAATAAAGGATGAGAGGGAACGAGACAGAGAGCGATTACTGAGGGTCTTCAAGCAAAACGCTATAATCAGGCTCATATTATCAGTGTGCAGTGAATGTAAGGCGCAGGAATGCTGTATGAATGTTTGTGTGACTTGTGTGTGTGTGTGTCTCTTTCTAAGAAGAAAGTGGAATTTCAAACGACTGAAGAAGCTCCATCAAAGGGTTTCTTTTGAGTGTGCGCCCACTTCGAGGACACCATAGATCAGAGAGCGTTTAGTGTGTGTGTTGTATCATCTCAATGTCAGTCTACGTTCCAGATTCTCCTCATGCCCTCCTCAGTTCAGACTGTTTCTCCTTCACTCTCATCTCATTTACAGACTAACTGATTTACTGCACACCAATCCTCCTCTCTGGCCCTCTCTCTCCCTCATCAGACATTCAGCTCCATGCTGGATTGGGTGGATGATAAACAATGTTAGTGAGAGTGGAGAGGACACATACGTCAGCTCCCCTGCCCTCCGTCGCCGTACGCAGAGAAGAGCGGAGATGGAGGAAGAGAGGAGGGAGGACACGGCAGGACAGGAGGATAGAGGAGGGGAAAACCAGAGAAACGACAGAAGGAGAGAAGAGACAAGAAAGGCAAAGGAGAGATGGAGGGGGGAAGAGAAGATCAGAAGGACCAGAAAAGAGGAGGGGCAAACAGAACGGAGGAGAAGAGACGGCAGACAACACCAGAAAGGAGGAGAGGAAATGAGAAGGAAGGACAAAGCAGTGGAGAAGACAAGTGGAAAGGTGACCAGTAAGGAGAAGAGGCAAACAGAACGGAGAACAGGAGGAAAGGAGGAAGCAGAAGGAGAGGAGAGCAGAAATAAGGAGGAGAGAAGATGGGGAGCAGACCTGAAATAAGGAGAAGGGAGGAGAAAAGAAAGGAGAAAGCAGAGTAGAAGACCAGAAAAGATGTAAAAATAATAATAGAGACAGGAGAAATCAATAAAAAGGGGGAGATGTAAAAGCTGGAGAGGAAAGGAGAACTGAAAGGAGTAAAGAAGCAATCAGGATGGATTGGAGAAGACAAGAAAAGGAGAGAGCAGAGGAGAAGATTAGACAAGAGGCGAAAGACCACAAGAAGAAAAAAAGAGGAAGAACAGACAAGTAGGGGAAGAAAACAATATAGAGGAGAAGAGATAATAGGAGAAATGAGAAGAAACTAGAAAGAAGGAAGAAGGAAAGGAAAGACAAAGGGGAGGAGAGAGGAAAACCGAAGAGGAGAGGCATTTAGATAAGAGGAGAAAACAATTTAAGAGAGCAAAAAGCAGAAGAGAAGACCAGATAGGAGGAGAAGCAAAAAAGCAGAAAAAAGAAGGAGAGGAGAGGAGAGATTACAACAGATAATACTACAGTCTTATGTCAAACTCCTCACAGCAGCTCTAAGGACACTACAATATCATCCATCCATTCCCTCTTCCCCAGGAAAAGACTCTGAGGGTCACAGGTCATCTGGACTCAAACTGAGCCTGATCCACAGCTTTAAACGATTCTTCATTTGTACCAGAAGACCTTTATGGCTAACCTCTCCCCCCATCGGCTCACTGTCTAAAAGGAACAATATATCCTCAAACACAAGCTTCGTGCTCTGTATGAGAGAGAGAGAGCTTCACGCACACTCGAGAGACATCTTAAAAACAGCTGTTTCCCCTCATCTTCAAAAAACACTCTCCTCTAATTAGCTCACACAGGTCACAACCTTAATGAGACAACACAAAAGAAATGTTGAAGACAAAAGCACAAAAAAAAACCCTCTTTAGCCATTTCAAACGGGCATATGATAGAATACAGGATGTTGTTCTTGATCTTTTAAAGTAAGAATTTAAAGTAGTGCTGTCAAACGATTAATCGCATCCAAAATAAAAGTTTTTGTTAACATAATGTGTGTGTGCTGTGTATATTTATTATGTATATGTAAATACAAACACATACATGTATATATTTAAGAAAAATATGTTGTTTATATATTAAATATATTTAAATAGAATATAAAATATAAGAATATAAATATATAAACGTATATGCATATAAATATTTCCAAAATATATGCAGTATGTGAGTGTATCTATATATATATAAAATAAATATACACAGTACACACACATATATTATGTAAACAAAAACTTTTATTTTGTATGCGATTAATCGCGATTAATCGTTTGACAGCACTAATTTAAAGTAGTAGATAGAGATTCTCATTGCTAAAGTTTCTCTTATGTTTTTTCTTCCCTCCATTTCTGTAACTTGATGGAGTTTGGGTTCCTTGTCACAGTTGCCTTTGGCTTGCTTAGTTGGGGTCTAAAACATGCTTTCAGTAATATTATACATTTCATGGCACTGACGCTTTTGGATGAAGACAAAACTTGAACTGAACTGAGCTGAATAAAGACACTATAGTCTTCTGTAGACCTGCTTAATAGCCAAATCTAATTTGCTCATATTTAATGAATTTTGCCACATCGTTACTGAACTGAATCAACACTGAACTGAGTCAAGCTGAATAACACCACTCCTGTTTTCAGTTGAGCTACTCACTGCTGAATTGATCCTGTTAAATAATGAAATAACTTTACACAGTTATTGAACTGAACTGAAGCAACACTGAACTGGCTGGAGCTGAATAATGATACAACATTGTATTGCTACATCTGCTTTATAGCAGAAATTTGGATTTGCCATTTTTGAAGTTTGTATCATTAATTTTGTTACTTTCCTCTTTATCACCAAGAAGCTACTTTAAAGCAATCAAAACAATGTTGTAAAAAAGGGCTTAAATAAATAAATAAATAATAATAATAATGGTACAACTCAATTTAACTGGAAACTCCCTTTCACAAATTTGGGGTAGGTAAGTTTCCTATGCTCACCAAGGCTGCATTTATTTGATCAAAAATACAGTAAAATTGTGAAATATTACAATTTAAAATACTTTTCTATTTGAATATATTTCAAAATGTAATTATAAACTGTGATGGCAGAGCTGAATTTTCAACATCATTACTCCAGTCTTCAGTGTCACATGATCCTTCAGAAATCATTCTAATATTCTGATTTGCTGCTCAAGAAACATTTCATATTATCAATGTTAAAAGCTGTGCCGCTTAATATTTAGTAGTTAGTTTACTACACCCCACTTCACAGGCCCCATTCACACATGAGAAACATGTAGTACTCAGAATAAACCTTAGGAGTGCACAGTGTGTGTGTGTGTGTGTGTGTGTGTGTGTGTGTGTGTGTGTGTGTGTGTGTGTGTGTGTGTGTGTGTGTGTGTGTGAGAGACAGTTCTCTGAGCATGTGGTAGAAACTCTTTGTCACCATGACAACAAAGATCTTGAGGACAGGCGGGACAAGACACACCAGCAACAGCACAGAAATGCACACTTGCTTTTTGCCTCGTGGGTTGGTTAAAATTTAATCTGGTTATTTACAACATGCAGAAATGCATAACTGTTCATGACATGCAGATGAAGAGAGCAAGACAAAAAAATGCCCTCTCTAATATGACTCCACTGTGTGTGTGCGCACATTTATTTTGGTGTGTCTGAAGTAACACTAGCACACTTTTGTTGAAGTAAATCAGGCTGACAGGAGTCTGATTTTAAATGCCGCTTTGCAGAGCGGAACTGGGCCTCGAGTCTAATGACTGACACAAAAATCATGCTTCCCAAATCATTCAGGGCACAAGAGTCCTCCGCCTGTCTGGAGTGTGAGTGAGCGAGCAAGCGAGCGAGCGAGAATCCTTCACATGAGGGCCAGCTGGAAAGAAAGACACAACATGCAGCAAGAGCTCAGAGAAGCGCTCCATCAATAATGCAAGAGAACGAGGAATAAAACAAGACGAGCGCTGCTGCATCTCCCTTTCACACTTCTGCATCTCTCTAGCACAGACAACACTGAGACGCAGGACACGGACTGATGGCACAACCGGACCACTGACTCAACACACTGAAGAAAACGTCGCCTGATCCATGTGCCAAATACACAAGGAAAATAAAAGAGAGCAGTGAGTCAAAGGAGGAGAAAGATAGAGGGTTATTCATATGCTTTATGCAGGTCATATTCATATGCCCCATGCCTCCATTAGACACCACACCTTATTTTAAAATGCGCAAAATGGAGATGCCACACTATTAAAATTCAGTTTGAAACAAATAAACTGATAATTATTTTCATGTTTTGGCTGATAACGCGTAAAGGGTTGATATTAAAAATTCTATATACTAAGTCAAAATAAATAAAAATAAAGAATCAAAAACTAAAATCAATTGGTTTAAATGCTACATGTGAATTTAGGCATCACAAATTGAAATTTGCACGAGTATGAAAAAAATGTATTCATTATATATTCATTATTTGCTAAAGTTCACATTTAATAGTATTACATTATTAGTGTTTTTAAAGATTAACTTGAAGTCAAAGTTAGATAAGTCATTTAAATGCAGAAATAGGCAAAATGAGTATGAATAATTAAATATCCATACTGACCGATACTAATCGAAAAAAAAGTCTAATTCTATTTTAAAAAAATAGAATTTTTCTTTTGAACATTGTATTCACCAAGAATCCTGGAAAAAAATATATCAAGGTTTTCAGAAAATGCAGCACAACTCATGTCAACATTGATGATGATAAATGTTTCTTGAGCACAAAATGTATCAAATAAATGCAGCTTTGGTGAAGTAAAAAAATCATTTTTTGACCCCAAGCTTTTGAATGGTAGTGTACATAACTACTAAATGGATAGGCCTGCTATTTAAAGGGATAGTTCACCCAAAAAATGAAAATTCTGTCACCATTTACTCACCCTCGAGTAGTTCCAAACCTGAAGAATGTGGGAAACAGAGCAGTTCTGGGGCACCAGAACTTTCCTACTATGGAAGTCAATGGTGCCCCAAAACAGCCTGGTTACAAACTTTCTTCAAAATATCTTCCTTTGTGTTCGGCAGAACAAAAAAAATCATAAAGGTTTGGAATTACTTGAGGGTGAGTAAATGACAGAATTTTCATTTTTGGGTGAACTATCCCTTTAACCCATTTAGGCCTGAGACGCCTTAAACGTCTTAAAGGTAAACACACACAGATGTGTGATCAGGTTTTAATGGGTTAAGGTTGGGTACAACAATTCACTCATTTTTCCAGTACAACACCAAAACCAAAAGGATTGGCAGAATGAGCCTAGATTCAAAATGCCACTCTTTTTGGATTCAATCCAGCTGACCCCAGAATTTACAATGAACGGTGGCGGCTCGCAAAGTTACTTAAACACTTGGAGTCAGCCAGCAGACTTTTTGGTGCCTGGGCAATCTGATTGTGGGCATTAACATCCACACCCTCATGAGAAAGTGGCACCCTTCCAGACGTTTATGTATGAGTCGCTTAAAGGAGGTGTCGGCACAGCACAAAAGCTGTAATTTTCAGGAAAATAGTCTTGTATCTGAGGAAGCCCTGTGTCAGCAGAGGCTGTTTATGCACAAGGATGTTTGATTGAGCTAATGGCGACGACCACAGGGCTGTAATTTTCTTCCTCTGCGAAGCTGCTATAAAACCTTCAGCTAACAGAAGGATAACAAAGCGCATTCTTCCCTTTCTGCATCATTTAAAGCCACTAAATCATTCAGAGCGTTTCTCTCATCTGAAGAGGACTCAGTTTCTCAAAGGCTCTAATGACACTGCGTCTGTCTACTGATGAGGGCAGGATTTTGGACAGCAGGCTGACCAGCCGATGTAAATGTCCCAAAAAATGGGGGAAAAAAAAAACAAAAAAACCTCAACCTACACTAATGTTCAAAATTTGGGGTTTGTATGATTTTTTTGAGGGGGTAAAAGTTTTTAGAAGAAGTTTCTTATCCTCATCAAGGCTGCATTTATTTGACAAAAATACAGTAAAAATAATTTTGTTCTGAAAACCCTGATACAGGATTCTGGATTGAATAGAGTTTACAAGGACAGCATTTATTTGAAATGAAAATATTTTTTAACTTATAAATGTTTTAATGTCATTTCTGATCAATCCAATGCATTCTTGCTGAATAAAAATACTTTTTAATAAAAAAAACAAAAAAAACACAAAAAAAAACACTCTTGACCCAAAACTTTTTAACTGTGTATTTCTGACGTAGAGCCAAGGTTAGAAATTGTGCCCACATTACCAGCATAACTAACTAAACCAGTATAAACCAGTTTTAAAAACAGCATTCAACAGTCCATAAACCAAAGTCGACTGAAGGCTAACAAAGCTAAAATAATCTTGTGGTCCGGTCACTTTCTGTGACTGCTTCATTTTAATGACCATACCATTCCTCTCATCCCATCCTTCCTTACACTCCTCCACTCTCATTCCTTTATCCAATTTAGCTCCCGTGCACCCATCCAGGTAAAAAAGGGGGGTATCTATCTCTCTCCACGCAGGAGGGCGTAATTAATTTTGACAAGCCCTCTGACTGACATTTGGCATTTTGTGTGGGCACACACACGCTGTCAAAGAGCTTGGGAGAGAGAGAATATGACTTTACAAAGGGCACCTGTTCAAATGAGCAGAATGAGATATATTAATACATCACAGCTGAGAGGAAACAGGCTGAATCTTATTACACACCTTCGCTACAAACATCTTAATGAGAAAAAGAAACCGCCGCACACTCAAAACAAACAAAACTCAGCAAGAGAACAATAATTAATGAGTCTCGCAGGTTTTGACTGTCAGATATGAACTGTGTGCGTTGTTCAGAGTTTGTCCTCTGTAATGATCCAGGTGGAGATTTAGAGAGGAAAAAAATGGGAAAAGGCAGGAATGTGCTCAGATGAGTGCACACACATCCATTAAAAGGTTTCCGAGCCATCACTAACTCTCTCCGTTTTTGGTGTTTGATCGAGGGAGTATGAACGCATCCTGCAGGATGTTGCGGCGGGTTTGAAAAGCTTGTCAGCGCTGACCCAATTCACTGATGTCCATTTCTGAGAGCCTCAGCAGAACTTTGCTCAAGGTCTGTATTACACCATCAACTGCTGTTTTAAAAGCTACATATGAACACACTCTACTAGATTCAAGATTGGGGATGCATCCAAATAATGGCCACTGAAAATCCAAAGATGGGTCCAAAGATGCCAAAAAAATGGAAAAGCCAATAATCTGATTATTTTAGCACTGTTACTTTTTATACAAACAATAATAGAGTATGAATATAATACATAATTTTTTCCTGGCAATTCTATTCGATATAATGAAAGTGAACAAGGAATGGGACTGTCAAGCTGCAAATGGAATATATATATATATATTTTTAAATTAAACATTTTTAAAAATTTAATCGTAAATTGTTCATAAAACCATTTTGCGTAAATTGTTGCAGTGAATAGAATGAATACAAAGTATTAAGTATGAACTGAATCTCAAATTCGAAATGCTCTTATTTCAAGAATAAGGCCTTTTATTACAATAAACTTAATACAGAAGCTATATTATTTTTGTAGATTTTACAATGAGTTAACCTCACTTCCGAAGTGTATCAGAGGTTAAAGGAAGCACTCTGTCTTAAGCGATTTGAATCTGATACTAATATAAGATCAATATTAGAACACAAACAGATCTTCGAGTCAGCAGAACTTCGTAATATTATGGTCACACGCACGTACAGTAATGAGATCGCTCCATAATCGCCCACCACCGGCTGTCAGCTCGATGATTATATGATCCACAGCTCCAGAGAGAGAGAAAATTACAAACAAATAAATGAATATAAACAACGGCTCATTGACAAGGAACTCCACTTAGAGCAGATGAAAAAAAATCCTGCCTCTTTCTTCATGGCTTCTAACCCGCCGGGTTCAGTCTGATCCGTTTTAAATGTTCTGGCATGGCGCTGGGAACCCAGGACCGAGGGAATTCACCCACATGATCATTTCATTTAATTGGCCTGTGCGATAATTTCTGCATATTATGGTGACTGAAATGTGCCGATACTAATTATCAAAGAGAGAGAGAGCTACAGAGAGAGTACAAAAGATTTAGAGAGAGCGGGGGGGGGGGGGGGGGGGGGGGTGTTTCCTGACATCAGATAATTATGATGAAGATGATTGAAGGAAATAAAAGTTCATAATCATTCATTTTTGGTTATGGAATCTCATATCCAAACTTGTGTCAATAACACACACAGAGCACCTCTGGAAGCATCAGGATGAAACACTGACAATGAAGTTCTACAGCAGAGATTATTTATCATTTATGACCTGATTTATTATCATTTATGACCTAAGAATACGCATTTCAAAAAAAGTCATGTCAACTTTCTAAAATAAAATTCACAGTTGTTCTGCAGGCCACTTTGAAGAACAATGTGGGCAAAGTCTGTTACCATAGAAAGCTACAGCAAAACAAAGATCAACTGCTTTAAAAACTTTAAGTTCCAAGAAACTGGATTAAGAATCAATACAAACATATTATTATAAAAATGTAGAGAAAGATTCAAAACTTATTTGTGGCGCCCACTTTTCAAGATTCAATCAATTCCCAATGACAAAAATATAATCTTCCATTTTTTCCTCTTTGAATATCATCTTTCTACAGACTCTACAGTCAACTACATTCTCTCAGACCACTCACTTTTGCTCCTTATGCCTGAAGGTAAAGCCTTTTATTGACCTCCTGTAATTGTGCGCCTGCCCAGAGGTCAGGATTATTTCAGATTGAAACAGTAAATAACTGATCTGGCTTTGCTGAGGTCCGAGGGCTGCTAGATGTAAACCAACTTATTTATGTAGCACATAACACTGATATATGATTTTATTGGACTGGATGTGGCAGGGACGGAGTGTATACAGATCCTCTATTCTGCACCGTCCATTCAAATGTTAATGTGGACAATGAGGTTGATACTTCATTAACACACATCAATGGACAGGAGATCAGATAAGGGCAAAGAGCAGGACGGAGAATCATAAAATGCATAGGGAAAACAATGGTCAGAAGTACACGAGGAGGAGGAGGGGAGGTTGTGTTGTATTTTATTTCCACTGATGGTGAGTAAGGAAACAAGAATCATTCTCCTCAAGGGTCAGAGTGAGTCAGTGCACAGTGTTCACGGTAGCTTGCCTTTGAGTTTCAAGTAGACGCTGTAGACGAGGATTACAAGAAAACAAGATGCCATTTTTTCACACTTCAGCACCAAAGCTGTCAGCATTAAAGGCCACTTAAAAAGACATTTATTTACTATGAGGAGCCCATGATCAAACGTTCAGGGACAAACTTCATTTAAAATGTCAATGAGATCTTTTTCTAAACTGTCCTATAAAAGATGTTCTTGCATCTTCACAATAATGATTTTTTCTTTTTTATTATTTATAAAAGATTTATTTTTTGCATTTTTGCCAGTATGATAGGACAGATCAGAGCTGATAGGAAGCAAAGTGGGAGACAGGTAGGGGGGCAGATCAGGAAAGGTCCTCAAGTCGGGATTCGAACTCGGGATGCACATAGCGCAATGGCGCTGTATGTCGGCACGCTGCCCACAAGGCTATTGACACCAACCAATAATGACTTCTTAATGAGTTGTTTTATTTAGTCTTTTGACATGTTTCACAGTATAAATATGTAAAAATCCTTAAAACATAACAATGCTGCATAAACTATTAAGACTTATTGTCATAGATTTTACCTTGAATTTACTTTATCTTACCGAACTGGCAATTTTTTTTTTTCCACTTGTTCTTAAGTTGTACATACTTTAAGAAAAGGAAAAAATGGACAGTGCAATATAACAAAATACACATGTTAAAGATACATGCTATAAAAACAATTGTTTCTTAAGAAGTGTTGCTTAATTTATTTTGTTCCAAGGATTTTTAGTGTGTAAAATCAAAATAGTTTGAGGAAATTGCTGTACTTCCTCTTTAAAAAAAAACAAACAAAAAAAAACAGTGTCCATCGGCCAATAGGTTAACAGACAAGTTCTGAAACATTAAGCCTTAGTGTTTATGTAGCCATCACAAGTTCATATCCAGCTCGCAACATTTCCTAACCTTTTAGCCCTAATCGCTCATAATTTCCTACCTATTATACTCGGCTATCACTACCAACAAAAACCCTAAGAGTATACTTTCTGAAAAGGACAAAATCTGGATAATCAAAAAAGCCAGAAAAATAGCCTGGGATCATCAATAATCAGGAGACAAGAGACTTCATGATGATTTTGTGTACATACGTGAGCTATCAAATCCCAAATATAAATTTGGGGCACCATCCCACACCTCCTCTCCATTAGGATCCTTCTCATCTCTGAGTAGCTCTACATTGTTCTTGGCAATTTGACGTGTGAGCCTCCTCGCCGCCCACCCTCCCGATCTCCCTTGCTCGCTCTGTTTCCGCGGTTACCAGTCGCTCTGCTTGGTTATGCAATGCACGCCGCTTTCAGGCTCTGAGACGGGACCTATAACCACACGACTGCCATCGGCTACGGACAGAGAACGGCAGGGTGGGGAGCTCGCAGCCTCAGGTCGCCGATCTGCCGAGCATCCGGAGGAGTTTGCGCGCATCTGTAGCACTTCTACACCCACGGAAAAAGAGGAACGCAAAAGAAGAAGGGAAAGAAATCGCGGAGGAGGCGAAGGAGAGAAGGTGGGGGCCGGTATTTGTTACAAATGCTGAGAAGCCCCGCTTTCAGATGTTAAAAGGGTCAGATAGACAAGAGTGACAGAGCAGAGAACGAGAGTGTGTGACAGCGAGAGGGAGGGGAGAGAAAGGTGGGGAGACCGAGCCGAAGAGTGATTTTTTTTTTTTTTTTTTTTGAAGTAAAAGGAGAGAGAGAGAACAAGAAAGAGGGAGGGAAGCAGATTTCTCCAAGCATCTCTTGAATGAAAGGTGTAAGGCGTTCTAGCAAAGAATAAAAAAATAAACAACGCACTGAAGCATAAAAGAATATCTGAATGAGCGTGGAACAAAAGGAAGGGCTGGTGATACATAAGGTGGCTGGAATACTGACACAGAAAGAGCGAGAGAAAGCCAGAGGGAGAGGGAGAGAGAGAGCGAGAGAGAAGGGGAGGGACGTTGGGGACTGAGATTGTTGTCTGCGTAACGCACACGGCTCAGCGAGATGCTGTTGTAGACCTACTCTTTTCTCCGTCTTTCTCTCTCTCCACCTCTCAATTTCTCTTTTCTCCTCCTGTACGGTATCAGGGACGTCGGACGTTTGGCCAGCTGGCCCTCATGTTGCTGCCAGCCCAGATATGCCTCTCCTGTGATGAGCCCACAGCATGCTGGATCTTCCCCCAAATCTCCCACGCCGTAGGGTAAGACTCCCTGTTTTCTTGCTATACTTCCTATGTTTTCCATCTTGCTTACCATTTGTGTCAGTCAGTCTGTGTACCTGCTTTCTTGTCCACTTCGCTGAGCTGTATGTTTGGCCCCAGGCTGCTTATTGAGGTTGTTGTTCTTGTACCTAGCTGTAGGAACCTGGATGTATACGCTTCTACGTCTGCTCAAACGAATGTGGCACCATAAACCATGACGGGATGAGAAAAGAGAAATCGTTTAGTGTGCGTAGCAGAAGCGAACAGCGAGTGAGAAGGTTTAAACGTACAGTAAATCATCTCAGCTGCCGAGAGTCGCCCTGTTGTAGCAGCTCCGCAGGGAAATATCATTTTCTGAGGGGGAAATCCATCACAGAGGTGGGGAGAGACATCCTCTTTTGTGTTCATTACGCCACACTCGCAGCTGGGCAATCAGCAGAGAGGGAAATCTCACCCTCCGTGCCGCTCCACCGAGCGTTCGGTCTGGCCTCTGGATGAGCGCTTCTGGTGGCCGCCAAACAGAGGCTTCCACGTCTTGTCGATTGTTTGTCTCATGCTGCTCTCCTGTTTCTCCACAGATAAGCACCCTGGAGACAGAGGTGGGGGGGTCAGAATGGGGACAACCACCGTCAGTATAGAGGAGGTTCGGGCGCAAGAGGGTAAAGAGGAGCGAGAGGAGTCCATCTTGGCCCTGCTGGGGATCATTGGCACCTTCCTGAACCTCTTCGTCATTGTGTTTGTTTACATCTACACTACGCTGTGAGAAGAAGGATCCACGCGGGTTGGGAGCAGGTGGAGGTTAGGGGCGGTGTTCAACTGAGATATGACAGAAGGGTTGACATCTCACAGAGAAGAACGTGGAAGATGACACTGGGCCGCTCAGGACGGGGGAAGTGATGCTTGCTCTTGACCTCTGACCCCTTACGGATATATATCTCAATGGGATGGACATCTGTTTAACGCAAATCTTTGGACACATGGAGAGAGATTCTTGGATTTGTACTCTTGCAGGACGTGGTCATGGGCCAAGGGACCTTGAGTTTCCCCGGTGGTGGGAATTACATCGAGCACTGCCTGGCTTCAATTACAAGGACACACGTATCCAGAAAGAACCTACTGGTCAAACACAAGAACATCACAGGGTGACAGAACGACTCCTTCCGAACTTATACACCAATAGAAAGAGTTCTGCAATAAAACGGAAAAATTGGAATTCTGAAATATTTTTCTATTGAGAACAAAAGAGAGAATGAGACACTCCGGGACCCATCTGGAGGTTCGAAAAGCTGGACCTTGTGGGAACAGGCAGTTCGGTGACATTTGGACACTTTTTCACTACAGTTCCTCCTCCTTTCTGACTGGTGACAGGAAGATAAACAGAGAAATATGAGTGTGCGTGTGTGTTTTCTGTCTGATTTGAGTGCGGTGTCAGACACGTTGTTTCTGTGCAAAGGAAAACGCTTTTGTATCGATACATGATTACATACTAGACGTACTGTGCCATAGGGAATCTAATCAATAAAATGATATTCTATGGATCGGGATGTTGTGAATGGCATGCATGTGTGAGAAAAATGCTTTAGCTGTATCAGATGGTCTTGTTTCAACAAGACTAGAGTTGATCAATCACGTATATGTGCTGCCCTGCACGTCTTTGGGTGTGAGTCATGCATTTGGCTTTTTGAGTGTTAGTAGAGCTCAGCGCACCATAAAGACAGGCAGGTAATATAACAAACAGTTGTGAGAAGGGAAAAAGGGAGGAGGAGGAGGCTGGGGCAGAGATGGTTACTAAGCTTCGCTATTTTCATCCGTCTTTCCCAGTGGTGATGGAGGTGTTTTTAAGCCCTTTCCGTACACAGAGGTCAGTTTCCTGTGGTAGAAACGTTTGATGGGAGCTTCATGCATGAGAACGAGGCTTCAGAATGTGCTCTAAACAGCCTCCAACTCGCACACACACCAACCAATACCAACATGCCTGAAAATGGGTGCATGTGATTGATTTTTTTTTTTTTTGGCAAGAAAAGGGTTGTGTTTCTGTGTGAGTGTGTTTGCCCTCTATCTGAGTGTGTTCCGATACGTCACACTGAAATGTGCTCCGAAAAATCTGCCTGCGGAAATGTTAGCAGGGCTTTGCGCTTAGTCTCAGGTCCCTCAATAAATTCCAAAGCCACAGGGCACTGCTGTAATAAAGGCCTGCGCTGTAAATCAGCATGTACCTACAGGGCTTATCATCAAATACAAATCCCCACTACAATGGCTCTGTGTAAACCAGCTCTCAGACCAGAGGAAAACCTCTCTACCTGCACCTGCAGATCAGTGTGAACACTTTACACCAGCTCTCAGATTAGTTTAAACACTCTAAACCAGTTCTTAGATCATGTTTGCGCACACTCTAAAAGTTTATTTTCAGTCAATAATTAGCCTTTTTGTCATATAAACGACTGACCGAAATCGTACCATACTGTTTTTCATATTAATCAGACTACAATTGCCTTTTGCACCAAAAGACTGAGGTGACACGTATTTACCTCTTTAAATATTCAGTTATGCATTGGACAAGGGGATAAAGACTGTAGCAAAACCACAAAAAACCTGCTGTTGCTAAATTATAAATGTAGGCTACATGTAAACATACTTAGAGAAGAGCAAACAGTTTATAACAAGCCTAAAATCTGTGTAAACCCTCTCTCAAGATTAAATTAAACCCTCTACACCTGCAAGAAGCACCCAGTATAGCCACCTTCGCCAATCCTAAGAGCTTAACCAAACCTCAGAGTAATATAAATAACGCACTTCCAGCATTTTGATGGACATGGCCTCCTGACACAAACGTATGAATAAGGAACTTATGATTCAGTTCAGATACAGCTCGCAGGCGTAATGCAGGGGGGATGTGTGTGTTTCCTGGGGTCAACAGTCCTGTGTAAGCCGCCCACGTGAGGTTTACACGTGACACGGTGGTCAAAAACATATGAATCACAACTGCTTTATTCGCATATCTGCTCTTCACAGGCCAATATATCAACACAGAGAGACACAGACTAAACAAAACATTACCTTCACCACCTTTCGCACAGGAGCTCTGTTCCAAAACCCAGTAAACTGCTTCTCGTCTTAAATAGAAGCATCCTTAACCATCATGATGCTTCATTAAATTCTACATAGGTTACAACTCAAAAATTCTAATAAGCATAATTCAACTTCAATTTTTTTGGTTTGCATCTCAATGCATTCTGGGACTGCCTTTTCTGCAAAGGGTATAATCAACAGCTCCTTTGAATTTAGCTAAAACGAGGTGGCATGATTAAAATGCCTACCTAAAAATCTTAACTTCAAAAGCACGGCAATGATGCCTTAAAATGTCTCCATAGGCAGGCCACTAGTTAAATAAAGAGATGGAGAGAACAGGGAGCCATATTGAGGGGGTGGGAGTAGAGATGAACGAGAGAACACAGTGATCATTTCTATTTACACTCAGGGAAAAGACTAGCACCTCAAAAACCTGCCCTACTTAATGACTGTACCATGTCAGCACTGTTTCAAACACACACGAACATTACACGAGCCTTACAGCATATGTCAGGGGTGCCGTGTGTAGGCGAGTGTGATATCCCTGTAATGAAAACAGCTTTCAAGGGACTATGAAGTAAACGGAAATAAACACAACATAGAGAGCAACTGCATGTCCTACAGACCCATATTAACACAAATGCTTGAGCTTTTGTGCACAAAAATAATGCTAAATAATGATTTTTTTGTTTCATTTATCAGTTAGCTAGCATTTTAAATGAATGGATACATAATAGGAATGTACTGTACCAATGGTAAGATTTTAGCTGATGTTTTCATTTTATGGCCTGTAACAATTTTTGAATGCTATACTACTTTATCTAGATTAAAAATAAAAAACACTAACAACTAATCAATTGTTTAAAAAAAAAAAAAAAATAGGCATCACGATATTATAATGTACAGGAAGAATGAGGATCCATACAATGAAAGTCAATTAGCCAAATCATAATGTCAACATAAAAAAAATACAATTCTTTTTTACTTATACCAATGTTATTAAATTATTAGTGTTAAATATTACATTTAAGTGTTAGATGCTAGAAAAGGTCTTTGATAAACAGAAAGCATAGCATTTATTTAAAACAGGAATCCTCTGTAACATTACAAATGTCACTTTCAATCAATTTAATGCATCCTTGCTGAATAATTAATTTTTCTTTTTTTTTTTTTTTTTAAATCACCTTTGCATAGTTGAGAGAGACAGCAAATTTGGCACCTTCTCTTCTGTCTACTGTAAGATGCATTTTCTTAAATACTGTTTTCTTAAATAGTTCCCATTGCTATTTTTTGTTGTTTAGTTCCAAACCCAAGTGTAAAGGATCCATTTCACACACTCTCTGCGCTTCACAACACCTCTCCCCCCAATTTATCATAGTACTATCCAATTCTCCCCTCAGAATTTTCATATAAATCATGATTCTTGAATTTTAACCAAAAAGCAATGCTAAAAAAATTATTGTAATATTCATCAACAGTATATTACCATCAGATTACCAGAAAGTTACATAAAAATAAGAGCTGATGGAGTTGAGAGAACAGCAGGTTTGATGACCCCCCCCTGGGGGGAGAGAAAGGAAGGAGCATAATAATCTTTGAGAGAAGGCATTAAATGAACGTGCTGGATGGGGAGTGAGAGACAATGAGAGTTTGGACAGACTGCTGTAACCTGCGCGAGCCAGAACAGACCTCACATCCTCAATGAAAATAAGTGCTTGTGGCTGTCCATATACACAAAGTGCTCTACACTGTAATCTTGTACTCTTTGTTATTTGCCCCTTGGCTGTTTCTTAATGCTTTTTGGAAGCAGTAGCCCATCTCTTCTCATCTCTTCTCCCTCCTGTTCATCAGGTGGATGGGGCGTTATTACAGCAGGGGTGATCGGAGACACTCATTTCCTGTTTCACTGCCACAGAGACAGCCAAGGATCTCAGGGCACACTCTTCAACACGGTGTGTGTGTTTTATTGGCTCAGTTGTTCATGAGATTGACCAACTGCTGCTCCCCCTGCTGGTTGAGTGTGTTTAGAGAGAACATTTGTGTGTGTGTGTGTTGTTCTCGTTGATTTGAGTCACACACACCATGCCAATGTAGGGTTGAAACCTCCAGCTGATATCTAGAGCTAATTACTACACTCATCGTTTTTATCGGTGCTTATTTAATTAAGCCGGAGAGAAATAAACACTCACAGCGCACACACACACACACACACAAACACACTGAACGCACAACACAAACACACACCACTTTCTGGTTCTTTAAACCAACAAAGCAGTGTTTGTTCATGGCTATTAATACAAATGAAATACTGAGTTTTATTAGTTCATATTAACTGAGATACTACGGGGAATATTTTGACTTTTGAAAATTCTTCTTAAACTACAGAAATTAAGAAAAAAAAAAAAATCTACCATTTTTTAAAATAATGTACTGGTTAGTCTTTTCTACTAGAATGATTGGGCCTGGAAATTTGATATTTCAAAAAGGATACAAAACTCCATAAAAGTTTTGTAATCGTGGTCAGTACGACCTATGTTCAATATTCAAGGTCTTATAAAGTCATAAAAATAGTTTTAAGGCTGGACCACACTACACAATTTTTAAAAAATGGAAAAGATTTTAAAACACCAGGCATCATAACTTGGTGTCAGCAGAGAAGCTGAACAGGGCATCCTACAATAAATAACTGAGGATCACACACTAACAGACTTTTAAATACATTCCAAACACAATAAAGTTACACAGAAACATCTGCCTTGTTGCAAAGAGACGCATGAGAAATGAAAACAATGTGAGCTCAATATAAAAATGTTTGATGTACTCCGCTGGATGGAATAGAAATCTGAATCTAAAAAAAAAAAAAAAAAAATCTAAGTCTGTGCCCATGTTGTAATAATTATGCAATTTTCTCTTAAATCTGTCAACTCTGACTGCTTAAAATCTGCTGACCAGATCTGAATTTTGGCAAATATTGTTGACTCTTTGAGACTGGAAATTGAGACAAAAGTCATGTAGTGCATTCAAGACTTTAACGTGATAAACAGACCATTATTCACTGATATTCTTCCCCTCCATTCTGCTGTTAACTGAGTGACTAGATCATTGAGTCAATGAGTTAAACTCAAGAACCTAATCAGTCTGACTGATGAAAGAATCATTCACACAGGTTTGTGAACTGGATCAAAAGATTCATTGAACAGATTTGATTTAAAGGACTGATTTGGTAAGAAATCAAACATTGCTACTTCTCTCACAAACATGCAAAGTAAAGTGACTGAGCGACATAAATTTCAATCTGCTTCTCAGACAAAGCTATCATATGGCTTTAGGAGTCTTGGAATACAGTGTATCAAGTCATGCAAATACTTCAATGATACTTTGATCATGCTTTTCTGTTATTCTTCCTCAATTTCTTTACGTAGCAATATAATTCCTCCAAAACACACGATTGGAACAACACAGGAATGAGCAAATGGGTGAACTGTCCTTTTAACACCTGAGAACAAAAACACGGTTGACAAAGAGAGATAGAGAGACCACTCAGAAGAGACAGGGGCTCCACCTGCTGTCCCCATACACAATGAGGCACAAAGTGGAACGTGTAATATTTTTTTCCTCAGGCACACATGCAAATGATACACTGCATCATCTCTTTAACCACCTTAAAAGTTGTGTTCATTCTCATTTTGCAAACAGTAAAGTGCAGAGCACATCCCATGAGTGGCACGTGTCCTACCTGAGTCATTGCGCAAGTATGAAGACATGGCGGGGATGAGACAGGACTGACTGAGCAGTTCCTGCAGGACAGATGGCAGCAGTGAGCTGCTGTGACCTCTGACCTCTCCTGAGAGGGTCTCACCAGATCCCACGCAGCCTGATGGGTTGATATAGCTTGCCAAAACCTGACAGAGACACAGAATGTACCATCACACATCCAAACAGGTGTAAAATCGAAATCTCATTTGTATTATTTCGATGAACATGCACCTGTAAGAGGCAGGTAACGTGCTCCTCCTCCAGACGCTGTTTGGTCAAAGCCTGCTCAACATCCCAGCCTGACGCAGTGGAGCCTGTGCCAAAGCCTGTTCCTTTGGCCCAGTACAGCTGCTGTTCCTCCGTGGTTCCACCGACATGCCCACTGGAGACCTGAGGCTGCAGCACAAACACAAACTCAACTGTAGGTTTCACACTGGAGTCGATCTTTAACCCTTTTTCTATTATTTCTCACTATCACAATTTAGTTGTACATGAAAACTGAAAGTCTCTGAGAGCAAGAATTAAACTGGAAGTTCATGCTACTGTATCTTTAAGACTTGCTAACATGCTAATGAACTGATTGGCTATCATTTTACCCAATCATTCTTCACTCTTCAAGTCTCCTATGCTCAATAAGGCTTCATTTATTTAATAAAAATGTAAGTTACAATACTAATATTGTGAAACATCATTATAATTTGAAACAACAGTTTCTGTTTTAATATATTTTAAAAATTTATTTATTTCGGTGATGGCAAAGCAGAATTTTCAACAGGCATTATTCCAAACTTCAGTATCAGTCTTTCAGAAATCATTCTAATATGCTGACTTGATTGATTATGTTGAAAACAGCTGTGCTGCTTAATATTTTAGTAGACACCATTATACACTTTTTTTTCGGGATTTTTTATTAAAAAAAAAAATTCTATTTCAATAACTTTACAAATGTATTTACTGTCAGTTTTGATCAATGTAAAACATCCTTGATGAATAAATGTAGAAATTTCTTTTAAAAAAAACCCTTTAAGCTACTACCAATTGAGAGAGATTGAAAAACAGGAGAGGAAGATGCGTTTCCTAGACTTTCTCTTCCGTTTTTGACATTGATCGTTCCAGACGTG
Organism: Tor tambroides; assembly: GCA_021397915.2. NCBI lineage: Eukaryota > Metazoa > Chordata > Actinopteri > Cypriniformes > Cyprinidae > Tor > Tor tambroides. The sequence continues at coordinate 40,514 of JAFVLL020023817.1, forward strand.
ACGCCCTGATGAAATTTACTGCTTGCTTTAAAGACTGACAGCATGTCACAACATTATGAGGGGAAACAATGAGGTCAGAAGCTGTGCATCAGCTGAATAACAGGCTAGTAGCACGGTAAAAAGAAGAGCGATGCATTTCCCATAATTCCATAGTGTGTACTTTACTTTGGACCCTGTGATACTGTGGGAAGTAGCATGGAAGAAAATAGAGGAATGGTTGCAGGCTGGACTCAAACCAGCTTGAGTATCACAAGCCTTCATTTTCGACTGTGCAAAGATCTTTTGTGAAAATACAGAAGGAGGGACACATAGGAGAGTGAAAGAGAGAGCAGAATAAATATGCGCTGACCACAGTGCTCTTCTTCGGCTGAGAGCGAGCGGGTTTAATATTTGCTCTGCCAATACTTCTGCCGCCCCAAGGACGCCCATTATGATTCTGACAGGGCACTGGCCACCGTTCAAATCCTCAGCACTGAACCCGCCCCTCACCAAACTATAAATCCACACACAGACACACCGCCCTGCACAGAGTATCATTTATATGCTTTTTTTTTCCTCTTAAACATTGGAATTTAAAAAATTGATTTTAATAAAACCTGTCTGTGAGGGCTGAATATTGATTTTTATGAAAGTCATTTGCTTTGGTATTGGAGGTCTGATGATGATGGTCGCTTTTTTCATTATTTTCTCATTATGATTGTGCTGTAGTTGTCCTTTGTGAAGACACTTTCATTTCAGCTGTGTGAAACTCCCCATAATCATGTAATGACTAAAAGATCCGTCCAACTCCTCTCTATACCTTCTGTTTTAATAGGACTACACTACACCTGAATGAGTGGTTGTGCTCTCTCTCTCACTCACACACACACACACACACCTCTCCTCATTAAGTCAAGGGCTCTGAATAAAGAGCCCTTCAGCAGTCTGTAAAGAGTGGCTACCACAGTCATTACTAAAATGACACGTCTCAGTCTGAGAAACATCTCTATTAAAGTCTTTATAGGAGTGTCTTTTCCTTCCCCTGCACATACACTCATAAATTATCTGAACACAGCAGTTATGTACCCTTTTTTATCATTATATTTTTCCCTGAAGTCCACTTATAATTTTAGTCTGGATCATTGAAACAGATCAGTCAGATTGTGAATGAATTATTTAGACTGGTTCTGTGAACTGAATCAATGAAAATATTTAACTCAAAAGAACGATTCATTCACAAATCAGGCATTACTATTTCTTTCATGAAGATTAAGAGAAAGATTATGTACAAGTAACTACTTTATTGTAGCCTGTTACTAACACAAGGAACATATAGAATTGACAATTCTTTGTGCACAAAAAGCATTCTAATAGCTTTATAAAATTGCGGTTGACCCACTGATTTCACATGGACTATTTTAACAATGTGTTTACTACCTTTCTGGGCCTTGAACATAATAGTTGCATTGCTGTCTATGGAGGATCAGAAAGCTCTTGGATTTCGTCAAAAATATCTTAATTTGTGTTCTGAAGGTGAACGAAGGACTTACGGGTTTCGAACGACATGAGGGTGAGTAATTAATTAGGGACGCAAGATATTTATCGGACAGATAAATTATCGACCGATATGGGTGAAAATGACGTCATTTTTATTGCTCCGATAAAAAAATGAAATCCGATATCTAGATCCGATAAAGTACGCTTGCTGGTAAATTAATCAATCAGTCCGATTCATCTGAGATTCATCCGCTTTCCGAGTGCAAGTGACTACAGCTTTAAACTGCAGTGACTCTCAGCTTGTGTCGCGCTCATTACGTCATCATTTGTGAACATGTCTTCGCCGGTTTTTCTCGGTGGCAGAGGAGGTTGCTATTTGCAACGCATGCTCAGCAAGGATTCCGAGAGGAGGGAAAAAAGGCGTCAAGTTTTAACACAACAAATCTTATATCTCACTTGAAAGGTCGTCATCGCGGCGAAGCTGTATTAAAGGAATAAGAACTTTAAAGGGGACCTATTATGCCCTTTTTTACAAGATGTAAAACAAGTCTCTGATGTCCCCAGAGCGTATATGTGAAGTTTTAGCTCAATATACCCCACAGATAAATTTTTACAGCTTGTTAAAATGACCACTTTTAGGGGATGAACCAAAACGTGCTATTTTGAGTGTGTTGCTTTAAATGTGAGTGAGCCCGGAGAAGAGGGCGGAGCTTCAAGAGCTCCAGCTCCGCATTAGCAGCGCTAGCCTTTGCAAATAAACATTTCACTATTAATACAAGTCTGTTATCTTTACAGAAAACTACTCGGTTTCAAAGTCAGTCATCTGATTATACTGTGCATAATATATTCGCGTTTATGAATTGCACAGACGGGGGGCACGGCGGGATAAAAATAACAACATAGCTGGTCTCATGCCATCACAGACTTTATAAGTCCCACTTCTAATTATGAGCTCGACAACTTCAAGCGATCGACTCACATTGCTTTCATATGTAACTTTTAACTACTACATTCCAATTCACGATCATTCTGGCAGCACTTGAAGGCAGCATCAGTGCAAACACACAAGAGACAATGATAGCTTTAGCATCATTAGCCTTACAGAGTCCCAAGAAGCTCTTTCAGAAAGGTAATTTGGAAAACAAACGCATGATACTTATTTTGTCTGGAGCTGACGTTCGTGCACGAAGCGTTGGTATTGATTCATAAACATTTAGGGGACTTTACCGATTTTTTCCTGGATATTTCCTTCGAAAATGAAATTTAACCACTGTGTCCTCGGCTCAGATGAGGGGAGATTATGGCGACTCCTATGTTCATTAGTGCATCCCAAAA
>JAFVLL020023819.1:0-10365 GCA_021397915.2 Tor tambroides
ACCGCAGATTAGCGTCACGCAAAGGAGGGGTTTGGAAAAATGAGTCGTTGAACGAATCATTTGGGAGTCGGTGAGCAAATCAGGTAAAAATAAATGCATATTATACGACAACAAAAGTGTTTTTTGTCATTGCATGCATGTAAAACTGTTGTTGGGGACTCCCAAAACAACATTAGGAACATTTTAAATGTCATAATAGGTGCCCTTTAATAAGTCCAAAAATAGGTTCACATTTGGAAAGGAAAAAAAAAACAATTCACAAATAATCAAATCAAATTACTAGGCCTATTAAAGGAATGGTTAACACAACAAAACTAAACTCAAATAACTAAGACATGTGCTAACCAAACTGAACTGACTCCAAATGACACAACAGGACCACATTTATACAATTGGACCAGTCCACTTTACACACAAAAGGGGAGAACAAAAAACACTACAAAACCCAACAACAAAACAAACAACTACTTAACTACGTGAAACACAGATTAAATACAAATCTTAAATGAAACCAAACAAAAATACAATTAAAGAAATAAAGAATTAAACAATCTTAAGCTAAACAATATCGGTTCTCCCTCTGATTCATCTGTCCGTTGGTGCCAGCAAGCGTAACTAAAGAGCGGTGGAAACAGCACTACGGTCCTTTAGATACCCGGACCACACAACGGAAGCTCGAGAACCTCCGCGAATCTCCACAGAGCCCACTGCACGGTAACCTCAACTCAAAGAAAACGGTATTGACAAAAATACACAGAACAGCGAACTAAATTGTGTGCACTCCAATTAGCTACGATGCACTGTGATTTAATAAAGTGTTGAGATGACGGATAAACAGAGTTTGTGTCTTATTTGAAATACAAAATCAAAGCAATATGAATTAACTCCAAACAATAGGAGACGTGTGTGTGTGGGGGGGTGTCCACATTACCGCTTACTGATGTGTGGCCACACCATGGGCCATCACAACACGTATAGAGTGACAGGACAAGAACACTGAGATGGTGCCATGCTCTTTCTCTTAATCAGCAGTGTTCCATATGCAAACATTCATTATTTAAAATATTTTTTTACAGGAGATTTAAGTTATGTTCTACTATTCACATTGCATTATTTAAAATAATATTCATTTACACGACCAGTTATTTTCTTCTTTTTGCATGACAATATTCAAAATGTATTTTGTTTGCAAGAGAGGCTGGTTATTTTCTACTTTTGACATGGCAATATTCATTTATTTTGTTTGCAAAAAATGAAAGTTATTTTTTTAGGAAACTTGCTTTTTTCAATAAAACTGAAATGTGACTTTTTCATAAGATGTCTTCATTTCAAGCAAGCTTTGATTTGAGTTGTTCAGCATATTCAACAAATAAACCATAAATAGTTTGTTTCCTTCTATTGTTTTAAAATCACAAAAAAATGCACTTTTATTAGAAAAAAAATATCCCACATTTAGTAGTGAAATATTTTTTACACTACAACCCTTTAATGAACCATGAGGGCAAAAAAAAAACTAAATTAATTTTGAAAATCTAACCGTTAAATAATCATAACCGAGGTAAAGTGTTCAATTTAATCGAGGTTTTGATTTTAGGTCAAATTGCCCAGCCCTACTCAGAGCAGTTCTAGAGATTGTTTGTGTTGATGTACTCATATATTGAGGCAGCAGAGGCTGAAAACACAGTGAGCGTCACGCATGCTTCAGTACATGTGTAGTAAACGAAACTGCATCCGCGACATTCATTCACACAGAGACATGCAGGATTCATATTTAAATAGTATTTTTGTGGTTTTAAGTGTTCCCACCTACTTTTGATTTCTCCATCCAAAATTTAAATTCTGTAACATTCAGCATCATACAATAAATTCTGCTTTTATGACTGGATTCCGTGATTCCATCTGTGTTTTTTACTTCGTGGAAATAGGGCCCTATAATTATCGGATTACTCGATTAATCGTTTGAATAATCAACCGATTACTTGATTACCAAAATAATCATTAGTGACAGGCCTAAAAACAACAGAACATTCAAAACAAGCCCCCAAAAACAATCAAGATGAAATGCAAATGGAGCTTAACAAAATACACCTTAATTATCAGGCCCATGAAAAGCACACACAAGAGAAAATGCACTTAAAGAACACCTGGATTATATCCAGGCGTTAATAAAAGAAACGTGCACATAATGCTGATTATGTCTTTGAATGTGAACAACTGGGAAAATATCAGTATATTAGATCTGTGAAACAGAGACTCTTGGTAACGGGGACGACGCACTACTAACACGACTCAACCAGGCTTTGGGCAGGAATTTTTTAAATTTGGAATATTGTGAGGTGTACGTTCTGGAAAAAAAACCCTCAGGATTGCAATCAAGGCATTTGAGAGAGTTCAAAAACTGATTTGGAGTGAAAACTTTTTGGAGTGAATTTCTGCTTTGTAACTGCTGATCTTTTTTTATACTCAAACAGCAACATTATGCACTAAAGAATGTTGAATGTGGGAAATGCATAAAATGATAAACATAAATGGTGTTGGCTATTTTTGTATCATTCCCTGCAAAAGGTGGCAGATGTGTTCAGGGACAACATATGTCAAATTTAACACGGTTTGTGTGATAAAACGGATCACACATCTACTGTGTTAGGCAGTGGTTTTCAAACCTGTCCTGTAAGCACCCCTGCCCTGCACATTTTGTATGCCTCCCTTATCAGACACACCTGTTTCAAGTTATCAGCTCATTAGTAGAGACTGCAAGACCTGAATCAGGTGTGTCTGACAAGGGAGACATACAAAATGTGCAGGGCAGGTTTGAAAACCACTGGTGTAAGGCAATTAAACAAAATGTGTCATTTAAAACCCTTAAGCGTTAAGTGCAACTGAAAAAATGACCAGAAACTGCATATGAATGCATTAACGTAACTAAAATATAAAACGTTTGTAATTCTACAAAATCAAAACAGTCAGATGTAAAAATGTTAGCCTTTAAACTTATGGTCTAATGTTGTCAGGGTGTCGGTGCCGAAAGCCTCGTGGTTAGTGCGTCAACATATAGTGCAACTGCGTTCATGGCGAACCGAGTTCGATTCCCACCTTGAGGTCCTTTGCCACTCCCCTCTCTCCACCCAATGCTTTCCTTTCAACTGTCCACTCACATTAAAGGCATAAAAAAGCCCATAAAATATAACTTGAAAAATGTTGTCAGGGTAGATAACAATGCATGCACAAACTGTGATGTCAACACGATGTAGATTTTAAACTTAGAGGATGAAAATAGCGCAAAAAAGCTCAAAATTAACCAGTTTTCTTCAATTAATATTAACAGGTGCTAACATTGTCTTCAATGATGTGCAACACGAACACCTCTGCTAAAATCCCAGAAAAAGTAGTCTGGGGTTTCATGACTTTTTAAAAAGACAAGAGGCATAACATGATTCATTTTAGTGCTACCATATAAAGTATGTGTTGTTTTTATTTCCATAAACCCAAACTGCCTGCCCAGGAGATAACACATTTACAATCTGTCCAGAGGCATTTTTTGTTAATTACACATTGTATGTTAAAATACCACAAAATATGTCAGAATGCTGTCAATGTAATTAAATGCATTTTAAAGATGATTTGTCAAATTGGCTGATTAAAAAAAACAAAAATAACAGTAATATGATATAACTTATAATATGATTATCACTTCTGACCAATAGGTGGAGGTGTTGCCAAATGAATGTGGTGTGGGGCAGTGAGAGGTGACAATGACACACAAAGTTTGGTGTCGATATTATGTCAAAGCTTTGCAGAGATACAGCTTCAGATGCATTTTGGCATCATTCCAGCAAATTTGTTGACGTGTAGACAATAACAGATTCAGATGGGGTCAGATGGAAAGCAACAACTTAATGAAGGCTCAATAAAAACAGATATTTAAAAAACCAAATGGTCAGACAGTCATAAATCGGAAGAGTAAAACTATTGACAAGAATGCACCATTAGAACAAACAAACAAAAAAACGTGTATGTGATGTGTAAAGCAGTCCACAAGCTGCTTCAGATCAAAACACTTCAGTGAAGTCAGAAAATCCTTTATAAGTGTTTGTCAACATGGATGTTAAAGTCCCCCAGAATAAGAGTTCTCTCAAACTTGAGGCACAACATAGACAGCTGATCAACAAATTCAAGCATGAAATCTTTCTTTGTCTCAGGTCTGTAGACTGTAACATTGACAGTAGTGATGGGTGCAGAGACACTCAGAACAAGACGTTCAAAAGAATTAAAATGGGGAATGACCACATGAACTTATTTTGAATTGTTGGTTATATAGCACAATGATACCCGTGACCTCTTCCACTGCGATGTGGGGAATCAAATAATCCATAGCCAGTGGAAGTTCATTAAACAAAAGTCTTTTTGACTGTTTGTGCCATGTTTCCGTTAAGCACACCAATCAAGTTTTTCTTTCATGATAATGTCCAATAAAATCACTGCCTTTTTGGTGTCCATTTGACTCAGCATGTGCTGAAGAATTAGAAGAAAAAAAGAATTTTGCTTCTATGGTTCAAAAGTTATTAGCATAAACTTGAGTGCAAATTTGAACTGTTGGTGGCGCTAGAGGGTTTGAGTTAGAGACTCCAAACTTGCTGAGTCCTCTATCTGTGTGCCAAATTTCACAACTTTCCTGCAAGCGGTTCTACAGGCTTCCATAGACTCCAGCGGAAGAAGAACACCAATGAGTGTCTACATTTGGCGCTTGACCCCGAATTAATTAGACTTAGTTCACATTGCAGGTCTTAATGTTCAGATCGGATTTTTTGCTGAAATCCAAATTTTTTTATATTTTTTTTTTGCGCTGTTGTTCACATTGTCATTTAAATGCGACTGCCATCAATCTCGTGTAAACCGTATACGGCCCTGAAGTGACCCGCATGCGCAGAAGAAGACGTGACGTCAGACGCAGCGCACTGTGTTTGCGGAAATAAAAATGGATGCTGCTCGTGTGTGTTTGTAATTTTAAGTTAATGTGCAATTGGAGCCTAAATAACGAAGTGATAGTATTGTCTGTATATTGTCTGCCATTGTGATTTTAATTTTTCCGCCTCCTCCCAGCGCCCAGAATTGTGACGATCATCCGCATTTCAGTGGCAGTAAATGTAGCAATGCGACATGGCCGTTCAGACTGAAGTCGCATTGCAAAACATCGGATATGTATCCGATTTAGGACCACATATGAAAGTGGCCTGGGGCTGATTTGAAAAAATCGGATTTGTGCTGTTCAGACTGTCATAAGAAAATCAGATATGGGTCACATTTGGGCAAAAAAAGTTGGATTTGGGCCACTTTAGTCTGCAGTGTGAACTTAGTCTTAGATCTCCTGGGTCAAACTGTTTTTGTTTTTTTTTAAAATAGAGGGTTTCAATGAAAGCTTGGTAGTCTTTGAGACGTCCTAAATAAGTGAAGAGTTAGCAATATTGAGAAGGGTTTCTCAGATTACAGGTAATACATCTTGTGGTTGCTTAGTGGATAAAGGATGTAGTTGTATGTTAGTTTTGACACTTTACATGTTTGAATGTCTTGATGTCTGTTGTTTTTGTTATTAAACTGGGATTAACTTTTATTTGTCTTTTTTCAACTTAGACCTGATGGCACTGAAAGACGAGAGTGAAGTACTGAATGAAATGGAAGAGAAAGATCATGATTTCATAAATGGAGAAAAATCTTTTAATAGTTCACAGACTGAAAAGACTTCCTCAAGAAAAAAGGCTCAAAAGACAGGAAGAAGACATTTCACCTGCCAACAGTGTGGAAAGAGTTTCAATCGAACAGAAAGTTTTAAAAGACACATGAGAGTTCACACTGGAGAGAAGCCTTATGCCTGCCAACAATGTGGAAAGAGTTTCACTCTAAAAGAAAGCCTTAACAGACACATAAGAATTCACTATGAAGAGCAGCCTTACACCTGCTCTCGGTGTGGAAAGGGTTTTGATCAACATGAAAACCTTGAAGTCCATATGAGAACTCATAGAAAGAAACTCTACACGTGCCCTCAGTGTGGAAACAGTTTCAGTCAAAAACGACTCTTTGAAGGCCATATGAGAATTCACTCTAGAAAGCAACCCTACACATGCCCTCAGTGCGGAAAGAGGTTTAATCATAAAGGACGCTTTACGAACCACATAAGAATTCACACTGGAGAGAAGCCTTTCACTTGCCAACAATGTGGAAGAAATTTCAACCAAAAAGGAAACCTTGATAGGCACATGAGTGTTCACACTGGAGAAAAGCCTTACACCTGCCAACGGTGTGGAAGAAGTTTCAACCGGAAAGAAAACCTTAACTCCCATATGACAGTTCACACTGGAAAGAGTCTTTTCACCTGCCAACAGTGTGGAACAAGTTTTACTCAAAAAGAAGGCTTTAACAGACACATGAGAATTCACAATGGAGAGAAGCCTTTCACTTGCCAACAATGTGGAAGAAGTTTCAACCAAAAAGGAAGCCTTGACAGGCACATATACTGTCACACTGGAGAGAAGCCGCTTATATGTGGTCACTGAGGAAAGAGTTTCAAAAATAAAGCAGCACTTAAACATCACATGAAGTTTCATATGAGAGAACTGTATTTTTACATGATCAGTGTGACATGAGTCATGTAATAACACCAGAGAGGAGCTTTTGCTGTACCATCTTGAGGTTCACAGAAGCACCACTGATATAGTTCAAAATAGCTGAGCAGTGGATTAGGGTTTGTTTTCACCTGAGTTTAAATTGTGTTTTGGTTGATAGGATCACAAATAGACTGTTCCTGTATCACTGTTTCTTCTGTCCCCATTTTATCAAGGAGAGGGTAAGTGCTTGGGATCTTTCACATCTTGTGATCAAATTAATAAAATATGTTTGCTCACATTTAAGTCTAGGGAAAACTACCAAAGAGGGAAAAAAAATTCAAAGAAGAAGACTTAGTAAGCAGTGCTGGTGATAGTGAAAAGGAATCAATAAATTGAAAAGGGAAGGAATCAAAAATTATATTGTGATTTAAAGAGGGGTACGGCGTAAAAAGTGTAATTGCATTAACAACTGAGTTGAAATAAGCAGATGAGATCAAATGTGCAAAAGTACTTCAAGATGGAGCATTGATGGTAATATGTAATAGTGAAGAGCAGAGGAATAAAGCGAAACAAATTAAAATAGAATCTAAGCAATGATTCTAAGTTGCAATCAAATCTTTCTTTCTGTCAGTTTGTCTGTCATGTTTGTCTTAAGCCTAAGCCATGGGATATCTGTTGCTGTAGGTACATTTGATTTCATAATTGAATCTTAAATGGTAAGCAACATGGGTAATTTTTCGTTAGTAAGGTCCAGCGATGTACCACCACACCAGAGCAACTCATTCTCAGTGTAAGGAGCATTGTGATGCTGCACCACAACTAGATGACTGAAGGACTGAATTACTTCTGCTCCTGCAATTTATATCAGGACTGCCATGATGTATTCATATTTCAAGAACTTCTGTAGCCTTATAAAGAGAATAAACTGGTTTTATTAGTGAAGCTGGTAATGCTGTGTCTGAATTTGTTTATCATCTGCTGAGATTTTGATAGATTTAATAGTCTTTTATTTGCACTTGATTTCAATGTTACTTTTAACACTAAGTAATGTAGATTAAACAGTAATGTGCATTATATCAAGCCATTCAAATGGTGGACCGTGGTTGGGGTCTGGTCCACGGCTTGGTTTCAACCGGACCGCGAGACAATGGAGGCACCATTTTACCATTTCTAGATAAATTGAGCAGTGCGTCAAAACAATGAAGTGGTTTGTACCACAAACGCTCATGGTCATTAATTGTAATAATCTATATAGTATTTGTATCTAGAGCCAAACATGCTTCGTGGAAGCCCTTCCCGTGTGCATTACTTCTCATTGCATTAGGTCAGCCTAATTCTCCTTCTTTAGTTCCAGTGCCCGCTCCTCCAGAGCACCTCCCAGAGTCTGCACCTCCAGAGCTCACTCCGGTGTTCTCTGCTCTTCTACCAGTGCTCAACCTAGCACCCACCCTGGTCAGTGATGCAAGAGTAGAGGACGTCGCGTTGGGAGTCTTCATCCTGGCACTATTGTGTGTTTGGGCAGCACACATGACCATGATTGTTCCCAAGAAAATTTTGGGGCAGGGCTCCTTCGATACGATTGTGGTTGTCGTCGATACTCCCTGTGCTCCTGGCTCCTTCGGTATAACACCGGTGGTCATCTGTACTCCCTGTTCCCTGCAGTATGGCCACAGAGGCCTTCTACCGGTTCGGGCTCCCTGAGCTACTTCCTTCGCCTCCATGGTCTCCTGAATGGCCGGCGCCTCCATGGCCTCCTGAACAGCTGGCGCCTCCCTGGCTCCCTTAACGGTCGATGCTTCCAGGGCCTCCTGAACAGCCGACGCTTCCATGGCCTCCTGAACAGCTGAAGCCTCCCTGGCTCCCTGAACGGCCAACGCCTCCCTGGCTCTCTAAACGGCCGATGCTTCCAGGGCCTCCTGAATGGCCGACGCCTCCCTGGCTCCCTGAATGGTCGGCACCGCCCTGGAGGTCTCCTAATCTACTAGCACCGCCCTGTTCACCTGTCTGTTTCATGCCACAGCTCAGGACGCCCACACTCCCTCCTCTGTTGGACTCCTTTTGTCGCAAGGTCACGCCTTTCGTGAGGGGGAGGTGCTGTCACTAGCTTCTGTTGTCATGCCTGTCACAGTCACCTCAGCACACTACATTTCCCAAACTCCCTCCTGGTTCACACGTGGTCACATTCCAAATCACCAGCCTACTAATCACCCGCACCTGTCGCTGCCAATCAAGATTCCCATAAAGCCACTCACACTCCCCAGTATCTTTGCCTGGTCTCAAGGTTACTACTCCGCACTCTTACCTGACTCCATTTACCTACCTGTGTTCCCGTCTGTGTTCTCCTGCGATCCCTTTACTCCCTCGCCATCTGACTCACTCAGCTAAGTTCCATTGCCTGCATTACTGAACTATTGTTACTTACATTCTCCTGCCGCCTTTATCCCCTGTCCCAGCCTCACATGTTCCCCGCGGCTCCTATGCCCGTTTGTGGCCTTGTCACACTCAAGAGGAAATTTCTCCTTCCGTTTAAAAGTGTCTTCCAGTGTGTGTTGCTTCAGAGCAGCCTTTGTCTAAGTTACTTGAGTGAACTCACTGTATTCCGTTGAGTGTTTGGTTTTGAAGTGCTGTATCAAATTGGTTGTATTGAACACAGCTCTGGCACTGCCACCTCGTGAAATGCTTGCATTGCAGATTTTGCAAGTGGCTGTTGCACAGCTTTCATGATTGATCCAATTTAAAGTATTTCCACACTGCAGACATTTCAGCCGTGTATTCCTGCCACAAATACAAACTGTGCTCTGAACACAGTTTGTATTTGTGGCATAGACACACTGAACATGTTGAACAGTTTTCCGAGTACCATACCGGATCAGTCATCGCCCGGGTCAATAAGGGCCGTGCCTACCGTTGTGCATCAGGACGGAGGTGACAAGTGTGCTACTGATGGAACCTCTAAGAAAGTTAGAGCGTGAGACAACATTGCCATCGCGACTTGGTACATCAGAACGTTGGCACAGCTAGGAAGACTCCAGGAGTTGACACATGAGCTTAGTAAATACACATGGCATAGTATGGGACTCTGTGAAGTCAGATGGAAGATCTGTGTGCCAGGTCTTCCAGAAGCAGAAAAGGAAAAAAGCACCAGGCCCAGATTGTGTTACACCAGTCTGTCTGAAATCCTGTGCTGAGCAGCTGGCCCCCATCTTCACACAGAACTTCAACAGATCACTGGAACTGTGCAAAGTCCCTTCATGCTTCAAACGCTCCACCATTATCCCCATTCCAAAGAAATCCAAAATTACAGGACTGTGGCTCTAACGTCTGTGGTCATGAAGTCAATTGAAAAACTGGTGCTGGTCCACCTGAAGGACATTACTGGACCCTTGCGAGATCCTCTTCAGTTTGCCTACAGAGCAAACAGGTCTGTGGACAATGCAGTCAACATGGGACTGCATTATTTTCTGCAACATCTAGACAGACCAGGGACTTTTGTGAGGATCCTGTTTGTGGACTTCAGCTCGGCCTTTAACACCGTCATTCCAAACCTCCTCCTGCCCAAGCTAACTCAGCTCTCCATGCCCACCTCCATCTGTCAGTGGATCACCAGCTTCCTGACAGACAGGCAGCAGCTAGTGAGGCTGGGAAAATTCTCAACCTGCCACAGGAGCTGATGAAACAGTTCTACTCTGCCATCATTGAATCCGTCCTCTGCACTTCAATAACTGTCTGGTTCAGCTCAGCTACCAAATCTGACCTCAGAAGACTA
>JAFVLL020023820.1:0-21046 GCA_021397915.2 Tor tambroides
GTGGTGGGAGTGTCATGGTCTGGGGCTGCATGAGTGCTGCCGGCACTGGGGAGCTACAGTTCATTGAGGGAACCATGAATGCCAACATGTACTGCCACATACTGAAGCAGAGCATGATCCCCTCCCTTCGGAGACTGGGCCGCAGTGCAGTATTCCAACATGATAACAACCCCAAAAGAAGCTGAGGGTAAAGGTGATGGACTGGCCAAGCATGTCTCCAGACCTAAAACCTATTGAGCATCTGTGGAGGAGCGCAAGGTCTCTAACATCCACCAGCTCCGTGATGTCATCATGGAGGAGTGGAAGAGGACTCCAGTGGCAACCTGTGAAGCTCTGGTGAACTCCATGCCCAAGAGGGTTAAGGCAGTGCTGGAAAATAATGGTGGCCACACAAAATATTGACACTTTGGACATTTTCACTTAGGGGTGTACTCACTTTTGTGGCTAGCGGGTTAGACATTAATGGCTGTGTGTTATTTTGAGGGGACAGCAAATTTACACTGTTATACAAGCTGTACACGCACTACTTTACATTGAAGCAAAGTGTCATTTCTTCAGTGTTGTCACATGAAAAGGTATAATAAAATATTTACAAAAATGTGAGGGGTGTACTCATTTCTGTGAGATACTGTGCATGTGCTGGTGCTTCAGGACACACAAGGCTACTGAATGATCTACTCTCTTAAAAATTAAGGTCCTTTATTGGCATTTGTGGTTCAATGAAGTACCTTTAACATCCAATGAACCTTTCCATTAAACAAGAGGTTCTTCGCAGTGGAAAAATGTTCTTCACACTAAGAAAAAAATGGAAAAACTATTCACTAAAAGGTTCTTTGGGGAACCAAAAATGGTTCTAAGTCATCACTGTGAAATCCCCCTTTTGGAACCTTTATTTTTAAGAATGCAGCAGCTAGAACTACAAATAAAATTTGGAAAGCGGAAATGTAACCTGAAATATCAAACATCTGTATCTGATATTATGCCCATTTAACTATTCAGAAGTGATAGGTTAATGTTTTTTTTTAAATCATCTTTTTCTAAAAATCATACTTTATTGGACATTAAAGGTGCTGTAGTACATAGTGTGCTTTTTGATCCCCATGAATAAGTAACAAACCACAAGACAATACAAGAAAATGTATTTTTCTTTCAAGATGATTTAGTGATTCACTGGCATTAGTCACACAGTCCTTTTGATTCCCAAAGATCATCTAAAACAAATCAAATCTTAACATTTCTGACCACAAGAATGCCAGAGTTGTCTTTTTACCAATGTCAAAGTTGCTGGCAAACACATAACACTATGGTCATCTTCCTGTCCTATGTAAACATGCAAACAAACAGGTCCTGGTACTCTTTCGTGTTAACACTGCCCCTCAGCGGACTTGGGTAATGTAAACATTCAGCAAGCAAATCCTTTCCAAAAAGACTGGGAGCTGTGCCACAGACTAGCACAGGGTTTAAATGGAGGTGCCAGATGCCATCACTGCCAGGCCCTAAATTATTACTTCACATCAGAGCCTGAGAGAGAGTTCATATGAGGAAAAACACCTGATGAACTTTAGCAGAAACATAAAAAGGTCAGAAAGACAAATGAAAGTTCAAAAAGAATGACAAAGTAAAAACCGACCTTCACTTTGAGTCATAAACAGGGATTAAATAAAGTAACTGGCATAAAACGAGAAGAAACATTCCAGAACTGTACAAAGACGACCGATCCTGAAATTTTCTGTCCTGGGATCCCTCCCCCATCCTGGAATTAGTCTCAAATTTGGCCCCTGTTCAAGTATGAAAAGATCTGGACAATGAAAGCAGGTGAGGGTGAGTTTTATGCACTACCGAGAATGAGATTACGTGCAAGCAGACGCTGTGTCGCTAAACAAAAAAATAAGAACCGCTAAAAATGCATAATTATGCAAGTTCCGGGCCGAATACGATCCGAGGAATAGGCCAACAATATGAGCCTTTTGTTTTAGTGGTGTGTGGCAAATCTCTCTGAAGCGAGAGGGAGACATGGGATCAAAACCTTTAGAAAGTACGGGTGGAATAATTTGGTCACTATTGTGCATTTCAATACATTTTTCGTATTCAAATAAATCTTGAGCTAGGCAATCCTTCATTTATATTCTTGGCTACTCAAAATGGCTTAAAGAAAGCATATAAAACACGAAGAGCTGCTTGTGAGCGTGATTTCTAGAATGGATGGGTTCTAGTCGTCCTCATCTTTGCTTGTGCAGTCTGCGCTGCTGTGATGAGGAAGAGGAGAAAAGAATGGTGAGGAGGTGAAGAAGGGAAGACGGAAGGTGGGGGACGGCGAGCGCTCCTCGCGGACGGGACTGCTGCTGGGGCTCTGTCTGGGACTGATGGCCTGTAACATCCGTCCTTTTCCCTCTTTCAACATGTGCTTCTGTTAGACACATAATACATCATATTAGTGAATTATATCTTATTTAACAAAACAAAATGTTTTTTTAATGCTTCCTAAAAGATCTGTTTTCCTCATATTTTAAAATGTAATGTACTCCTCTGATGCATCATTACACCAGTCTTCAGTGTCACATGATCCTTCAGAAATCATTCTAATATGTACGTTGCACCAAATTTGACATCAGCCATGCCAAATGTAATTAGTTCTTATGGCTTATCAGTGGTAACAACTCAAATTTCAGCTATCTTAAGAAGGCTTAAGGCTTAATACAGTGCATAAGTCTCATGGATCATTTTTATGGTGCTTTTTTGTCCTGTTTGGAGCAGTAAACACTTTTATTATAGGAGAAAGAGCGGCTGCAAAACATCTATTATCATCCAAGGAAAATGAAACCTTATGAGGTGAGTAAATGATGACAGAACTTTAATTTTCCATTAACTGTATTCATTTATGCATTAAAACATAAACGCTCAAGATGGATGTGGAAGAGCTGCATCCAGACTCACCAACGCCCCATCCGGCCCGAACATCTGCAGGAAGTTCCCGATGAACTCCCGTGACTTCTCCTCCCATTTCTGAATGAGATCGATGCCCTTCTCCTCCACCTTCTGCACAAACTCTTTACTCTTTTCCTCCACATCTCGGACCTTCTGCTTCACCTTATCCACGTGCTCCTGCAGGTGGTACTTCTTCTCCTGAGAGAAAGAGGGCAGCAGAGCTGTTACATCAAATCCAATACTTAAAGGAGGGGATTTTCATTTGAATGGTTTTTATTAAAGGGATAGTTCACCCAAAAATGAGAATCCTGTCATCATTTACTCACCCTCAAGTTGTTTCAACCCTGTACAAGTTTATATCTTCTGTTGAACACAAAAGAGGATACTTTGAAAAAAAGAAAAAAAGTTTCCATACTATGGAAGTCAATGAGGACCATCAACTGTTTGGTTACCCATATTCTTCACGATATCTTCTTTTGTGTTCAACAGAAGAAAGAAACTCATACAGGTTTTAAATAACTTGACCATTTTCATTTCTGGGTGAACTATCCCTTTAAGAGATGGAAGGTGTAGTCAAGCACACTCACGTTGATGAAGCTGACGTTCAGCTCTTTGGCAGTGTAGCCCCTCTGCAGGTTGCGGCGCACGTAAACATCATAGTCACGTACGATTCGTGTGATTATGTCGGACGTGGAGATGCCCTCTGTTCTCTGAGTCGGTGCAAACATACCTTAAAAATTTGGAGAGCATATATTATAGAAACAGTTACTTACTGACTGCAACTGAACTGTATTTGCAAGTTGCTAATACCTACCTGCCTCTTTTATGTGTTTGTAAACATCATCACTTCCTGCTGAGATGTATGGGATGTCGTCATGGGCGACAAAGTCTATCTGGGGACAAAATGTCATGATATCAGTGTTAAAGACTTTCTCTGTTTCACCAAGTGACACAGTTCTGTGTTGACAATGAACCACATTTAGAAAAATCAAGTTCAAAATCTAAGAATGATGCCAATATGTATCTTAATGATTTGTTGTACTTTTAGTAAATTATTTAAAAAAAAAATTTTTATGTTAAAGAACAAGGTAACACTTTATTTTACAGAGTCCTTGACACACATCACATGCACTTACTATAGTAATAGCAAATTATGCATAACACGCAACTAACCCTAAACCAAACCTTAACGCTACCCCTATAGTAAGTACATGTTGTTTCAGTATAAGTGATATACTATTACTGATTAGACTTCCTTTTTATATTTTATATTAGTTAAAGATTTAGTAGTGTTATGTTTTTATAAAGTTCTTTTTAAGTATGTCTAGACAGGTGTTCTTTTTAAATTATTTAGGTTTAGTAATTTAAATCGTTTAGTAATTGAGAAATGTATCATTCAATTTGAGTTATTTTAGTACTTAAACTAAATGCTGAAATAAAATGTTTGTTTTTTTGTTTTATTTTATTTCATTTCATTTCATGTTTATTTCAAGTGACTGTTTCTTCTGGTTTTAGTTTAACTATAATTACCCTGGCTGTTAATTAATATTACTCCATTCTCATTTATGTAATTACACTGGAACAAGGACACCTTAAAATAAAGTGCAACCAAAAATAGCTCATCCAAAAATTAAAATTCTGTCATTATTTACTCACACTCATGTCATTCCAAACTAGCATAAAATGATTTTTTTTTTTCCGTAAAACTCAAAAAGGATTTAAATGAGTCGTATAGGAGTTTTTGGTCACTATAAATTGTTGTTGAATAGATAGGAACTGCATAAAGACCCATTACATGGTAAAGAATGATAAGAAGGTGAGTAAATAATGATATATTTTTCATTTTTGAGTGAACTATCCATACAACCTAAATGTGTTTATGCTTACACACTTCACAAAGTCCTGTGGTAGCCCTGTGAGATGTACATTAATATTGCCATTTACACATTTGGCAGATGCTTTTATCCAAAGCATTCAAAGTATACGTTTGATTAGTTCATGCATTCCCTGGTAATCAAACCCATGATCTTGGTGTTGCTAGCACCATGCTCTACTCTTTGAGCCACAGTAATGGAAATATAATGTTGATCTGGATACTCACTCTGTGCTCGGCCAGAAATTCAGGTGTCAGAGTCCATGGAGCATTGCGAACAACCTCATCCACATAACGACAGTGACTCACTGCGTCGTAACGTTCATCCTCGTTCATGACAGTGAACCCCTTAAATTTATGCGTCAAATCATCGCTGCACACTGAAAAACCGATAGGGTTCCATTTAACTGCATTAGTTAACAGAAACTAACAATGAAAAATATTTCTAAACCAATTACTAATCTTAGTTAATGTTAATTTAAACATTTACCAATGCATCATTAAAGTCATAAGTTGTATCTGTTAATAATATTTATTGGACCTGAGCAAACATGAACTAACAATGAACAGTTGTGTTTTGAACAGAAGATTAATTAATACTGTAACAAATTAAATAATGTAAACTAATGGGACATTGCTTTTTCAAATCAGTTTGATGACACGAGTGACACAAAATAGAAACGAAGAGCTGATTTATTGGTTGAGTCTGATGTTTTACACCATTACAGGGATATACATGGCAAAAGATGTTCAAACTCACCACCAACAATGAGATGTGTGTTGGGGAAAAGGCACTTGGCCTGCATCAAAGCACGAGCGTGTCCAGAATGGAACATGTCAAAGATCCCATCAGCATAGACACGAACTGGACGGCCCTCTAAAGAGTGAATGAGAGAGAGAATCATGCAGAGAATGTGTATACAATGAGGGTAATTTTGGGTGAAACCAGCATTCACGCACCTGGAGTGCCACGACGGGCTTCTTCCATGCTAACACGAACGTATGGAGCTTTTGCAGCCACAAGCTCATCTGCGAACGGTGCAGGTTCAGTCAGGCCCTAGAGACACCTTTAATGTGAGTCTATCACATGCACAGGAAATGATGTCATCACATCTGAGTGCTGACTGACAGCGACCTTCCCAGCACTCACCAAAGTCCTCCGTGGAATTTTTCGGGAACACTGGGCCCCCTTCATCTCGCCATTCAACTTCTCTCTCTTCCTCTTCCTGCCGAGGCCTGAACTGTGCGCCTCCATCTCTGCATAGAAAAAAATATATACTGTTATACTTCTCCATACTACTCATGTGCTGCAGTGTTCTTCATTCAACAGCTTTGTGTAACTGACAAATTCAAGCTGTTAATAACTGAAAATCTTCCCTGCTACTTTTGATTTCTTTTCAATGGACAGTAAAAATCATAGTGCTTGCTTACATGGAACCAGCAGTGATTTTTACTATTTCACAATTTGCACAAACATATGCACAGTTAAATTTTTCCCATTAATTCTGTACAGTGTCAATTAAACAAAATATGTTTATTAAATACATGAGCACACGTAAATAATCAGATAAATTTCAGACACTTTAAACAGTTGTAAATGTATTGTACATATTCATTCAAATGACTTTCCTTTTGTACTTAAGTATTTATAATGATAGTAAACAATACAAATCTTAAATACCCCATTGCTTTATGAAGGAGTGTTTATATTAGGGATGGGTACTAACACAGATTTTACAAATCAATTTGATTTTAAATGAACTTGATTCAAATCGAATTTTCAATTCAGTTTGATAATGATTTGTTTTTATATGTCAGGTAGTTCATTTTCTTAATAAAAAAATAAATTCTCTAAAGTTGTAAATCATACAGGGAACCTATAATATAAGAATTAACAACAGAGTCCTAATTCAATTACTATTTATTTTAGATATAATAATAATAAACATTCAAATGAAAAAAAAAAGACATAATTAAGCTACTTCGTTGTTGACATTTAAACATTTACATTTATACAAACATGGTTAAGTTTATAACTTGAGGAACAAGTTATAATCTCTGTGGTAATCGTTAGTACAGTATGTCACAGATGCTGTCAATAGATCTCAAACAGGAACACTGGTGTAATGATGGGTCAGTAGATGTACATGAGACCTGACCCACATCATTTCAACATGATGAAGATGTAGGACAGGCAGAGATGTGACAGTTTACAAGAGAGGGGCACTAGAGCGGAAAACAATCAATGTTTTCATCCCCCTTTCTTCCCTCTAAACTGCTCTATTGTTCGCTGTGGAGATGCTCAGTGTTCACTGAAATGCCCTCAATATGTTCAGCTATAAAGCTCAGACACCTGACCAATCCACTGTCCAGCCATATGTGGACCACGACTGAAGTTTTTAAAAATGAAGACTTTAAAAAAAAATCACTTAAAAGTGAAAGGACCCAAAAACAGCCCAGAACTGAGCATAAACTGTAGACATTTCCGTGACTTTTTAAGTTTAGTTAATTTCTGACTTTTCAAGGTATTTAAAAGTCTCGTTCACAACCTCTTTGAACTATGATGTTCAACAAACTATTAAATAACGTTAATTATTTTATTTAGACCAAAACAACATAAAGATACACAGTAGAGGCACCAAACTAACAACTAGTTTAAACAGTTACTGCACAGAAGTAACAGAAGAAAATGACTTTTCCCTCCATGCAAAGAAGATCAAACGTTTAGGGTAGGAACTAAATTTAAAGTCTATGTAAGTTAGGGCATTTTATTTTGAAATATGATAACAGATGTAAAGTACTAACCTTGATTCAGAAGCTGGTTTCCTCCTCGAACACGTCTTTCCTCTGTATCATAAGCTGAAGACCGCGCTGGGCTTTTGAGCGCCGGACGCGTCTGAACAACCCATTTCTGTTTTAAACACTTTATAGTGCTGATACTCCATATGCTGCTGATATGACAGCTCTCCTTTCTTACTACATCATCTTCATCACCGCTGCTCGGTAACAACACGCACACATCCGCTCATATGCCACACTTCCGCTTGAAATCCTCCCATCTAGCGGTCACTTATAGCAACAACCGATAATAAAACTACAGTGCAGTGCAGTGCAGTGCAGTTCTACAGTCAGAGTCACTGTTTTAAACTTTATTATATTATATTGCGACACTACATAATAAGACAAGCGCAGACGGTTAGAGATTTCCTCAAAGATTTGAATTACGAATTAATGAATTACGCCAGGAGCTGGCGATAAGTGCTGTCTTTTTGCGTATTATGATGGAGTCATTTGTGTCTCATTTCTAATTCTGTCGATTTTTTATACAGGTTACTTCTGAAATGAGATGCGACTCTGGATAGCGCAGTCTTCGAAATAATAGCCAGAAATTGAATCATTTAGTCAAACGATTCGTTCAGAACACTGATTCTTTCAGGAACAAAACCAGCCACTGCTGTGTTGTTTGGAGACACAACGGTTGATTGTTGTAGCAACCTAGTTAGCAACTTTGTCAGAGCAAAATAGACAATGTACATGGAAATATTGTGTCTAAAAGGTAAGAATTTTAAATTCTTGTTGGAGATTGTGAAATTAAATCATAAGGTAAACAATGTTTTTGGAGTATATCTACAATTATTTACCTTTATTGTATTATCATGATAAGCTGTAAGTTTGACAGTATTTGAAATGTCAATCTTTATGTTTCTAGAAAAATCACACAAACGTGTGAGGCTGTGTCGTGTGGGGCTGGATAAGCCATATCAGTCAATGTGGTAACTGTGTAACATGTTCTTTACCATAGCTAATATGTGAAAAAAATTACACAGGCTATAACACAAAGAAAAATTTTACATCTATACATGGTTTAACAAATTAAAGATAATTTGGTAACACTTTGGTGTAGGGACCAATTCTTACTATTAACTAGCTCTGCTTGTTAGCATGCCTATTATTAACATATTGGCTGTTTATTAGTACTTATAAAGCACATATTCTGCATGACCATATTTTACATCCCTAATCCTACCCAATACCTAAATTTAAAGAAACACTCCACTTTTTGAAAATAGGCTCATTTTACAACTCCTCTAGAGTTAAACAGTTGAGTTTTACCGTTTTTGAATCCAATCAGCCGATCTCCGGGTGTGGCGGTAGCACTTTTATCTTAGTTTAGCATAGATCATTGAAATGGATTAGACCGTTAGCATCTCGCTCAAAAATGACCAAAGAGTTTCCATAATTTTCCTATTTAAAGCTTGACTCTTCTGTAGTTACATCGTGTACTAAGACCGATGGAAAATGAAAAGTTGCGATTTTCTAGGCCGATATGGCTAGGAACTATACTCTCATTCCGGCATAAAAATCAAGGAACTTTGCTGCAGGCGCAATGATATTACGCAGCGCTTGAAAGTAGTCCTCAGCTACATCTAGAAAATCGCAACTTTTCATTTTTCGTCGGTCTTAGTACACGATGTAACTACAGAACAGTCAAGCTTTAAATAGGAAAATTATGGAAACTCTTTGGTCATTTTTGAGCGAGATGCTAATGGTCTAATCCGATTCAATGATCTATGCTAAGCTAAGATAAAAGTGCTACCGCCAGACCCGGAGATCGGCTGAATGGATTCAAAAACGGTAAAACTCAACTGTTTAACTCTAGGGGAGTTGTAAAATGAGCCTATAGCCCTATTCGGACGGGACTAGTTTTACAGGGGGTCGTTAGAGAAATTTGTGTTTCACAGACTTGGTGATTTTAATCCCGTCCGAATCTGCCATGTCTGTGTTTTTCTCACACGACCTCTGTAATAATTCCAGAGCAAATTACCTACTGTTCAGCAAACTCAGTGATCCTCTGAGAAAACTAATCCCGTCCGAATGCGATGTCTGCGATTGCCGGTGATTTTCTTTTTTCACAACGCGTTTCCTTGTGTTTTGGCCAACGTGAATTACCGTATACTCTCTTACCGTGCGCACATTTGATATATTTGCCTCCCAGCAAAGAAATAAATAATGATAAAAAAAAGACAAAAATAAAATCAAGAGCCAGATCACGTTCAGATCACTGTTAAGACTGGCTATTTTAATATCAGCGTCAGGTAAAATTATTCGCGTTCATTTCTGCACTCAATTACATAATGTTTTAATTACATATACCTTTAGGAAAATTAAACACGGGTTTACTACAAATAAACAACTAAAGTAAAATTAAAGTAACCACACATTAACATGGCTTTGCTATACTAGCTTCACCATGGTATTTGTGTGATTATGGTAATCAATCCGAATGACTATACGCAATGCACGCATACAGAGCGCGTGCTCTCTGAAACGCCCATACGTCCAAAACAGACCCTCCCACCTCTGTAATAAACACGGAGATGTTAGTCCTGTCCGAATTGGTACATGAAAATCGCAGACGTCAGGTGATAAGAATCGAAACTCAAACGTAGTTTAGAAAACTAGTCCCGTCCGAATAGGGCTTATTTCCAAAAAAGTGGAGTGTTCCTTTAACAACTACCATACTAACTATTAATGAGCAGCAAATTAGGAGTTTATTGAGGCGAAAGTTGTAGTTAATTTTGTTAATTGCGAAAATTGGACCTTAAAAATAAAGTGTGACCGATAATTTACACACATAGTAGCCTACTTGTAGTTAGGCCTTCACAAAGACTTGAAAGTGCTAATTACAGAACAAATGAAAAAGGAGACATTTGACATATCACAAGCTGTATTTATCAAGGAATTAACTGTACAGAGTCAGTCAGGATCTGAATTATACAGCATTCATTCATTCGCTGTTTCCATGTGTATTAGTGTCACCCTTGAACAGTGGCTGTGAGTGAGAACGAGAGTGGTTTCATCATGCACAGCAGTACCATTACAGGGACAATGTTATTCATGCAACCTGAATTGCCTATAGTTTCCTTTCGATTTCTTTCCTTTGAGCTTTGGAGAAATAACCCCACGGATATTCAAAACTGATATTAAAATCCATAAAATGTTCTTATTTCACAGCAGAAAAAAGAGCATTTTTGTTTGTACAGAAGCAATTACAATTTGTTCAGGTCATCGAGCTGCTGAGCTAAAACCAGTGGTGCTTAAGGGTCTGACACTATAGACATGACATGGGAAGCGAGTTTCAGCCGTACCCAAACATTTAAAGGAGATAAAAATATTACTATGAGGGTTCATCTGCCATAAAACCCGCTTAACGTGTGACACTGTATATATAAAAGTAATTAAACAACTTTTAAGAATATAGACATCACAAGAAACTCGAAAAACATTAGAGCAGTAGCTGAAGTAGACAAGACTATTAACCATAAAACAATATGTATTTACTGTTGGGGTTGTGCTTTCTGTTGATTCAATGGATTAGATCCATCTTGGATTTAATAACATTTTATGTTTCCAAATGCTTCCAGTTAGACACAACAACTTGTACGTTTCAACAGTTTCATGTAAATCAACTTGCATGTGACAGAAGCAGCAGGTATTAAATGTGTGTATCCAGTTGTATGAATGAGAGTGTAAGCCAGGGCATTCATGATTTCTTAAAATAAGTAGCTGAATGAACACATTGTTTTTAATACTGCCAGCTGAGTTGATCACAAAATGCGGCAACTCGTCCCAGACCCTCAAGCACCAATCCTCTGCTCACAATAGCACTGTGCAATGGGGCAGTAATTTAGTGCAAAGGAAAAGTTGCATAAATTTTCTACTTGCAAGTGTATACATTATTTCCGTTCACCACCACATTGGATACTTTTACTGCATACCCTCTGCCTGTATAAGTTATTCTATTGCATAAAAATAGGATTTTTTGTACCAAAAAGTAGACTTGGAGACAAAACCTAGGGCGTCAAAGGAAGAGAAATTCAGACCCAGACACAGAAAGCTCTTTCGATATATATACAATGCTTTGAGATTGTATAGAGAAATGAGAGCTGACAATTGTATATTTAAAAGCAGGGACATTACAAAAGCATTTGCATGATGCTCTGTTCAGATAAAGGAACAAACATGAGAGAGAAAACGACTAACTTGTTGATTGAAAAAAATGGTACATGTACATCATCTCCTCCCTCTCAATGATTGGTTTACATTTCTCTTTACAGAAAGAGGACCATTGCTTCTAACGTTATTTAGCTTTTTTTTTTACATTTAAAGACAATGTGTTAAGGACTACAGCTGACAGACTTTAGGACAATGAGGCACAAATATAATACCTGAAACCATTACGTTTCCGTTTAACACACACACTGACATATAATTTCAACCCTGTATGTTGCATGAAAAATCACATGTCATAATGTAGTCACAATGTAGTCAGCTCATTTTCAACTGCAGTGTGTGCCTGTATATGGATGGATCTTAAAAGAACCAAACTGGATTTGTGTCATCATTTGAAGAGCTGTCTAAAGCATGTACCGCTTTTCTTGCAATATACCTTGCATTTTTGCTAGCTATGGGCTTTCTATACTATTACCTTCGGAACTACACAATTCAAAGATGTATTTAACTCAGTTTCTGCCAATCAGGAGAGACAATTGCATAACATCTACATGGCATTCAGCTGCCATCTTACAAACGTACATCACCAGTTAAATCAAACGCCTACATCCATTCATAATGTTGGGAGAAAGTGACAAAAGGAAAAAAACTTGTGGAGTTTTATAAAACAATCAGTTCTGTGCTTGGAAGACTTTGAGGATAAATAAATAGATGTAAACCCGATCTCGTGTTCAGAATGGCTTGATGAGGAATACAATGCGTACATGCATGGCCACATACACACAACTGATTTGGTAATCTGTCATTAAGAGAGCAAATGCACTCACACTCGACATTTAATGCATAATATGAGATTAATGGTTGAGAAAACTCATGTACGAAACCAACAAACCCTAGTAATCAAATCCGAGAATACACACTCACAGCAGGTGAGCTGCTTCCCTTTATTTGAAACACACCGTTTATTTCTTCATTTTAAAGTTAAACCTTGTAGGCATGCTCTGATATGTCATACAGCGTTCAAACGTGGTCTACAAAGTGGCAAGACGAGAATCAAAATCGTGTGGAAGAGCCAATGAATACAAATCAACACGTTAACAGTATAAAAGAGCAAAACAACTTACAAAATAAACAGACAAAACATGCTCTTCAGAAAAAAGACCAACCTTGAGAAAGATTTTGGCATATTTCCATTCTCTTTAGCACGAGATTGTATAGAACTGATGTTGAGACGTGTAATATACAAAGAGAGAGAGACGGGTACACATACATATGGGTCATCTTTTTCACAGACGGTTTAGAAAATAATCTTCATGAGCTACTTTACTATAACATCTTTCTCTTTTATCCTCCATTTGCCTATGCTATCAGCTCTTTGGCCCATATGGAGCTCCTGAATTGTCGTGGTCCTCGGCAGCCACTAGAGGGCGCTCACTGACACGAGCTCCGTGTGCGTCCATGCTGCCTGCTTCCATACTCAACTGGACAGCAAGACATAAAGGGAGTTCACAGTGACGCCTTCGTTTCCTGATTCCGTCAGAGCACTTTCCTGGATTTCCGAAGTCCTGGCTTCTGTCTCACTGCTATCGTGTGCCTCATTTCTTCTTGCCCGTCTTTTTCTCAGGCTTTTCACCCTTGTCTGAGCGCACAGATCCCCCGTCGACTCGGTCTGACTTTTCGCCTCTTTCCGAACCGCCTGCCCTGCTGCCATCCCTGCGCGTTCCCTCGTCAGTAGATGAGGTAGTTGGATGGGTCTGCCCCCGTTTGGCAAACTCTTCATGCTCACTTATACTGCTGTTTATACTTGTGATCCAGCTTTTCAGATCGTCCTGCAGACCAAAGAGAGATTGAAGACTTCACGCAAAAAAGTTGACCTGAATCAATGTAATGAGCTATAACCAGGACCACACAGAATCAGCAAGAGAGACCCCCATAGAAAGTTTTGGAGATTTCTGCAGAATCTAACCACCTGTCATTCACAAAGTTCTATACACTCAGAAAAAAATTGTACCTTTAGTGGTACAACATCTTGTCACTGGGGCAGTACCTTCAAAGGGACGCCTTTGTACTTTCTTTTCCCCAAGGGTGAATTTTAGTACCGTAGAGTAGTAATATGTACTCTTATGGTACTAATATGCAACCTTTAGGTGTAAAGAAGGTACAAAGGTGTTCTTTTGAGGGTACTGCTCCAGTGACAAGCAGTTGAACCCCTAATGGAACAATATTTGCACATTTTTTCTGACAGTGTACATTCCCCAACCTTGTGTTTTCTTTATTAAATATTTAGATTCATTTGATTAATGCTTTCTGCCAATAAGTTCTTTCTGTCAATAAGTGTGTAGTCCCTGCTGGGACTGGACTACTACTGGAGGACTGGCTTGGTTAGGGTAGTTCAAGCTGGTAAACCAACTTAAAACTAGGGATGGGGAGTCGATTCCAAAAGAGTCGATTCCTCGACTCTGAATAGGTCTAGATTCGGAGTCGACTCCAGCACTGGAATCGACTCTCGTTGTATGTTGACTCCGAAATAGCTGATGCCTTCACTGTTTCTCAAATCCCTATATAGTGAATGGCAGTTAAGTGCAGTGTATCAGCAAAGAATAAACGAAATTACGCGAGGATCCGTTTGCAGTGCAGTCCGTGTGCGGTTCGTATGCGGTGCAGAAGCAGCACGGGCTCATTGTGCTTTCACATGTTTGTAGTGCGCTATGATCCGCGGCTATTTAGCACCATCATTTTAATTTAAAATGCGAACGTTACTAAAAATGATTTTTTTAGAGCAGTGATTATCTTTTTACACATATAGACATACTCACGTTTAAGCGCAATATATTAAAATGACTTCTGTATAGATTTATATAGGCCTATTATTAAGATGCTCAAGCAAGTGGCAAAACATGTAAACAGCCTGCAGTTTACTTTTCTTACATTATCTATCACAAACATTTTAAATTAAAACTTACCATTGACAGAAACAGCCGTCTCATGCCTTTTCTTTTGCATTAGGCTACATCCTTATTACAATCCTGCTGGTCATAAAGAACTTTGTTTTTCTGACTCCACGAGTGCCATCTATTGCCGTATTTATTTAAAAGGGTACTTTTTCCTTGCTTTACCCCTATTGCTAAAAAGCTGTTAACTGTAAAAAAAAAAAAAAAAAAACTTTAGGCCTGCTTATTTGCATTTATGGTGTAATACATTTCGTATCAATCCATGTTTATTTTTACCGTGAGCAACGCTGTCACTTTAATTCAGCGTGTGCAGCACAGCGAAAATAGACTCGGTGCGGATACTCTTGGGAAACGATCACTGCGATGATAAACAAGAATAAACAAAAGTTTACGTTCATATGCATTTTTGTATGTGTCCTATTTATTTTTAATATCAATACTGTTTAAGACAACATAGCGCCATCCCCTGACCATTATAATGTGACGAATTCATTAAAGAATACCTTATTTAATTCTGACATGATAATCCACCAAGGCCTATTTTTGTGAGTTTTCCCTCTGTAAAATTAGGTGTCGCAACAGCTAACAACGTTGATCATTGATAGCTCATTTAAAGGTAATGTCACCACCAATAAATTGGACTAATTTGGACAGTAACGCTAAATGGAGTCGAGGAGTCGATTCCATCGATTCTCATGGTGGGAGTCGGAGTCGACTCTGAAAAACCTGGAATCGAACACCCCTACTTAAAACAGTAATAAACCAGCTTCTACAGTATGCTACATAAGTCAGCTTTGCTGAAAATGTCTGCAGATTTCATCTAGGCCTGGTTATACTGAAATTTATTACCGACTGAATTAAAGTCAGCCCAAAATTAGTGCAGAACTGAAAAAAAATGTGAAAACCGACTAGGATAAAAAAAACAACTTACCTCATCTTTAGCATGGAACAGAAACTCACTTCCATCCTTAGTTCTAAAATTATAAAGCAAAATTAATGTTATGCAGTGAGAACTACACAAGTAACCAATCTTTTTGGAAAAGCTAGTAAAAGTGCTAATGAAGTACTTGAGAGTGAAGACATTCTTCTTCTTTTTGTAACCATTGGTGATATCACAGGCACAACGGCTCAGGTTGATAAGTGGCTCGTTGTTATAAGGTGTGGAGGTGTTCTTTGCATCCTTATAGAAGCCCAGCTCACCTTTATTCAGCACACAGTACAAGTTCACCCAAGATCTGCTGTAATGTGGGAAAGAAAGCAGATTTTACCATCAGAGCCCAGATGACACCATGCACCGACTAGCTACTCACCTACTGAGTCTGGGATGACCAGCCCTTAAGACTGAGCAAGACCAAACTGCTGCAGAAATCATTAGACTTTTAGAAAGAGACGGACAGACCATGGCTTACCTTTGTAGAGAGGGAGAAGAACAGTCAGCGGCAAAGAGAGCATAAGAAAGAAGAGAGATTTTGGTTAATGAGATACACTGCAATGTAAACACAAACGCTAGTATGAAAATGGCTTCAGTGGACAGGCAGATTATGTGCAAATCATGCTACAAAAGAATAGACAGCCATTCTTTTGAGTTCCTTCAACGCCTCAATGCAATGAATAGTTTTGTGACTTGGGCTGCAAAGGTGGCGTATCCGGTCTTATACAAAATAGCTGCAGAAAGCTGTGAAGGGTGAAGGCTTCATACCTTGCTAGCCATGGCTTCAGAGACCCAGCATCTGTTGGTCTTCTGACAGTAACTTCCACCATCCAGGCTGATTTTAGTATTACCATGCAAGTGGCAAGCAGTGCTAACAGCTAGCTATTTTCTGCCATTGCTGGATATGAAACTTGACAGCCAAACAGCTGCTCCTCATTTTAACTTCAGGAAACATTTTAGGCTTGTGAAGCATTCAAGCATATCCCAGTTTGACTTGAAACTTGGTGAATGAAAATAAGAGCTGCCTTGTAATAACAAATGTTAGTGCTCTTAAGCATCAGTACACAATGCTAATAACAACATTAGCATAGCTTTGAATAACCAATCATACTGATTGGCATATTTGGTTTAGCCATTTCCATGCTAATTCCATGCCATGTGCGCATAATTTTTAGACCACAAAGCCCCACCTGTTTGAACTCTTCTTTTGGCCTTCAATGTCTACTTTGCGGAAGAGGAACCCTTCACGCTGGGCCGTGTGGGTAGCCGGCTGGGGAACTGGTGGGCTGCTCTGGGCTGGCGCAGACCTTGAGCGCCGTGTTTCGCCTGCTGTTGGCTCCTTGGGTCGTGGTCTTCTTCTTGGTTTGGGTCTGTCGCGAGCACGTGGTCGGTCTGGTCTAGAAGACTTCTCAGGAAAACCATTGGGCAGACGTGGAATCTCTCCTCGGGCCTGAGTTGGAAATAAACAATAATGTACATGTAATAAAATGTAGTTTAAAACAAGACACACAAATGTTAGATTGTCCACACACCTGTGCTGCTTCTCGTTCCTGAAGCTGCTCCACAATCTCAGCTAGCGTCGACCTTTTGTCCCTGCCAACATAAAGGGGAAATCGGAGACCTGGAAGTGCTATTTTGCATGAACATAGAAAGTCACAGGCCTACTTTAGATATTTAAAGTCAAGATGGGAAAGCATTTGCAATCCTTTTACTTCCTTCATGTGACAAGTTAAACAGTTCAACAAGACGATGGGTCTCATTCACTAATAATTGCGTGGATTATTTCGTATTTGTACGCACAGGAGAACTTCTCACGAAAAATCTCCTAATTCACAACGCATTCGTATGTACATGAATTCTTAATTCTTAGTTCTTAACATCGTTCTGATGTTAGTGAATCTGGAGTACTCTAAATGAACAGCCGTATGCACAAGGTTAGTTATTTGCATAAAACACGCCCAAACCTTCTCCATATAAGGGCTTTCTGCACATGCTATCCTTACGGCCTTTCATCACTGTCATCAAACTTGCCGCTGTTTGCAGACGCACTCTCGCATACGGAAGCTTGTTTCCACCACATAATAAAACATTTGAAAAAATAATTGTGACTTTTTATCACATCATTGCGAGTTTACATCTCGCAATTCTGACTTGTAAGATGTAAACTCGCAATTGTGAGATAAAAAGTCGCGATTATCTTTTAAAATGTTTTATTCTGTGGCATAAACAAGATTCCGTACTCACCCGATCCTCGAGCAATACCAAGTGTGTCATTCTCACCAGTTCTTCCTATAAACACCTTTTATACAGACCTCTCATTAGCCAGCCGTACCTAGGCGTATCTGCTTTATTCAGAGAAACCTCACAACAAGAAGCAACAACACAGCTTTTCTCAATCTTTCACTGTATATAATGCAGTGTATTTAAGATTAAATTAAATTGTATTATTTAATAATAATATAATATTATATAATTTGTATATGGATTATATACAATTAATGCAACATACTTAAATATAATTATAGTCGTCAAATATAACGTCTTAACATGATTTTAAGGCCGTACCGAGTAAGTGCCTTTGCGCATGTGTGGTTTCAGTTGTTCCTATAATTTTTTCGTAAATTTTATTATGAAATTTTTGGTGAATCATGATTTGTTCTTAAAATCATTTGTATGCACATTTCTTAGTGAACGAGACCCATTGTAGGAGAAGAATTTATCCATCAGGAATCGACTGGATAATGAAAAGTGAATACAAATTGCAGTCAAGAAGTTATCCTTGAAATCTGTCCATATCTATTTGAACCTCAACTTGTTGTGAACTGACTTGGTGACCAGCATGTGGAACCTTAAAGGTGAAGTTTACCCTCAAGAGAATCTCAACATATCAGTATTATAATAATACTTTTTCATTTGCGGTTCGTTTGAGGTCACAAATACAGTCACTCACCCACCACCAGAGCGTCTGTCTGACTGCTCCCTGGCCTCCTGCTCGCTGCTGTCCTGTCTCTCCAGTCGGTGTCTGTCCCTTCGCCGCACCTCATGACCTTCCTGTTCACTAGATGTCTGTCTCTCCAGCCTCCTCTCTGCTCTCTCAGCTCGTTCTCTCCACACCTCCTGAGGCAGCTCGTCCCTGCGTGCCTGAATCAGCTGCTCGGTAGATAGTTGTCTCTCTATCCGTGACTCCCTTGGTGGGGGATGCTGCTCCACCAGAAGCTCTGAACGACTGCTCCCGCTCCCTCCCACCATGCTGTTTAGGCGTTCCCTTCCTCCGCCTGGCTCCTGGAGCACCACCTCCGCCATCACGTTCTCATGATACCGCTCCCGCTCCCTCTCTCTCTCCAGTAGGGGGTGGACCGCCTCATGAATGTGTTCGATCTTCTGTTGTGGGACTTGGGCCTTGAATTCCGCTCGCAATTGGGTGACCTTGTGCTCCATAGTAGTGCCCAGTCCTGCAGCCACTCCAACAATCCCAGCATTCCTGGCTTCCTGAAGGCGATAAGTAGCAGCTCCATTCATGATGGGAGTGTAGTTGGCCACAGTAGAACCCAGTCTGCGAGCCACGGAAGAGGGAGAGGGCTGAGGGGTGATGCGCTCCAACCGGGGCTCGCCCTGCTCATATATGGTCTGTCTTATGATGGATGAAGGGCTACTGCGAGCAGGAGAAGAGTCCTGAGGGTCCAAGAAAACCTTCCGTCCCAGCAAGGGAGTTGGGGGAAGCTTACTCTGCTCTGCTTTTATCTTCTCTACCTAAATCGTTAAATAAGAGAATTTGTTATTATTTATACACCTGCAATTCCATTCTGTAACAATTATAAAAATAAATTTTGCTATACACAATTTAGTAACATTTTTTAAAATTTCAGTAGGTAGTCTATTGACAAGTTCAAACTATGGTAAAATTAATGAAAAGTTTCCAACTAGTAAAAATTGTACAAGTTGCAAGTAGAATGGTATGCCATTGACATCATTGTGGATCTGTTTTGCTGTTTTTAATGTTGCCCAGGGGTGTCTGAATCCTGCTCCTCCAGGGCCACTATCCTGCAGAGTTCAGCTCCAATCCTAATTAAAAAAAGCCCTGAACCAGCTAGTCAAAGTCTTCAGAATTATTCAGAACTTCCAGGCAAGTGTGTCTGGCCAGGTTGGAAGTAAACTCTGCAATAATTTGGCCCTTCAGGAGCAAGACTGGATACCCCTGACACTTGGGTTTGGTTGGCTGGTCTCTTTTACCGTGGTAAGACGACGTAAAGAGCTGAAGCGTTCTTCCCATGTGGCCGCAGCTTTGCGAAAGGCTTCATGTCTGCGAATCAGCTGTTCAACCTCATCCACACTGCCACCCAGTTCATTACTACTTAGGAAGGGTTCCTGAGCAGTGAGCCAGGCCTCCGCTACCACTGCTTCCTGAGCAAACTGATGCACCTCCAACACTGTGAAGGCACAGGAAGAGAGTGAAATGTTGGGAAACACATGACACCGATTACATAATGTATGCATAATGTTTGTTCTCCATTAGCCTCATTTCACCCACTCTGCTGCAACTCTTCCCAGTGTTTGTCCCATTTCTCAGTGAGCTCTTGCTGCTTGGCCAAAACCTTCTCCAGCTTTTCTTTGATCTGAAACAGTCAATAATCCATCGTCAGGTACAGACAGAAGACAGCTTGGAATATCATGTAGTCATCATCTCTTAGGCCATAAACATATTTTACACGAGTACACCAACAGAGACAGAAATGAAGGCAGTTACGTTGTACATAATTATTGTGCTTTCTTGTATTGGCTGTGGCAGTAACAAGTCATCGTATTCATGGGGGATTATTATTATTGGGGTATCTACTTAAAAACGTCAACTTCAAGCAACTTTTTGAAAGAGAAAATTGACTGTATTAGAAAAATTTTACATTAATACACACTATAGCACCCCTTCTGACAGTGTTGAGAATGCAATATGTAATTGCAGTCTGAAACATGTTGGATTGCAACAATGCACGAAATTAAACATCTATAGAGTGTGTTTTGGCCTTGCAGTGATTTAAAATTCCCAATAGTTTCTGAACAGTTTGTGCTTGCTGTTTTGTGTCACCTCTTCTGATGCAGGGTTACGGGCGGCCAGTAAAGTCTTGCCCATCTCGATACACTGCAGGACGCTCTTGTTTCGGGCCTCCACCTCACTCTTGAGGCTCTGGTGATAGTTCATCAGGACCTCCACAGATGACACGTCCCTGCAAGCACCAGAGAGCCCATATCCCATTAAAGCTCTGAGGAAAGAGCTGACAGTGAGAGGAGAGAGAGTTACTCGGGCAACAATATATGGGCCAAGTCTGCCCACAGAAAGAAACAGGAACAGAGGGCCAT
>JAFVLL020023822.1:0-18218 GCA_021397915.2 Tor tambroides
AATATTTGGCCGAGATACAACTATTTGAAAATCTGGAATCTGAGGGTGCAAAAAAATCTAAATATTGAGAAAATCACCTTTAAAGCTGTCCAAATTAAATTCTTAGCTATGCATATTACTAATCAAAAATGAAGTTTTGATATATTTATGGTAAGAAATTTACTAAATATCTTCATGGAACATGATCTTTACTTAATATCCTAATGATTTTTGGCATAAAAGAAAAATCGATAATTTTGACCCATGCAATGTATTTTTGGCTATTGCTACAAAATATACCCGTGTTACTTATGACTGGTTTTGTGGTCCAGGGTCGCATTTAAGTAATGCACAACAGTACAGTTTCTGACAGAACTGACTGAGTTGGGTACAAAAGGGTATACTGTTTTGTATCTGGCATAGGTACAACTAAAACAAAAGTACTTCTTGTCCTTATAAACTAACTGTAGAAAATATTAACTATTTATTGGTATTGTTTATCATCATTTTTGAGTGGACAAAGAAAAAAAGAAATATCAATTACAGTTAAAACAATTAAAAATGACATGTTTATACTTAACTTCATTCTGTAACTTTTTTGTGGTAATAAAAATAAAAATAGTTTCAACTGTATATGGTCTACCCTAATGCATATATGCCCCCCCACCCCACACACACACATATTTTCTGTGCTGATTATGGGAGAAAATTGGCAGAATGTGCAGGTGGAAACACTGGTAATTGAAAGCATTACCGAGCACAAAAACAGTTGTTAAATGAATATCTAAAAGAGTGCAGGATGTGTATAATTTTGTGAATGATGGGATTCCAATTCTGTGGAAATCTGCGGGCTCAGATATGTGGTTATGCATCCAGGCTAATGTGTTCAATGTATTACAGGGACAGTACTCTTTAAAAGAGCATTGGACTCTGCTCTTAATGCATCTGTCAAGCTTCAGTCAGTCAAGGCTCATTTAGTTTCACATTAATGCAAATTCTTTTCAGCGAGTCGCCCAGTCAGTAATAAAGGTAGTTTATATGTGCTGATATTTAGGCTAAAATGATCAGGTGAAAGCATTGCTAATCATTTTAGCAGGCGAACAAATTTTTGTTAGCCAACATATTCGTTTTTGTAGCTTATGTAAAATGTTTTTTATGAAATTTTGTGCAAGGAGGTAGCAAGCAGTTTAATTTTCAAAAATGTTAATTACTTATTTACTTTTGCTTAAAGTTGACTGTTTAAAACAGCATCTTCAAGACCTATAGCACAAACTTTGCCAAATAGTTGCATCAACATTAGATACAAATGCCCAGTTGGTAAATGGTAATCTTAATACAACTAGCTCTAATTTACCATCTTTATCATGTCTGACTGAGTGAATGTTACATCAATTAATATTCATGAGCCTTGTTCAAGGGGCTTATATGGTTCATAATACGCCTGCCTTTTGTATCTTCCATTATTCCCAGCTCTGATAAATGCAGTCATGATGAACAACTGTACCATCTTGTTCACCAGATCTAATATACTGTAATTACTCAGTGTCCATTCAAAGGCGACATTAATCAATACTTCCTCCACTGTGATCCTAAATTTAACGCTCCCTTCATAAACCTGACACGGAGAGCTATAATTACATTAATTTTGTTATATATCGAAGATTACTGGCTTGTAATAATCTGTTTAATGAGGTAACAGTTTACCTCTGATTGTTGTAATGAAGAAACCCGGCACAGTCTCCAAGAACTTTTTTTCTGAAAACTTTTGACAGGAAGCTTGAAGAGATTCTCACATCCATCATTCTGGTTTCATGTGGGCATCCTAACGTTTGTTCTGAAATATCATGAGCGTTCTGGGTGGGAGCAGATACGGTTAGTGCCATAAAGTAGCTGAACGCTCTAAAGAGGCTGACAGGATAAGAGAATAATATGCAGCATTTAAACATGCACAACCTTTGCCTGGCTTCAGTCTTCCTCTGAGAAAACCTGAGAAGGTGTAGATGAAGGAGCTTTGTAAATAAAAGAGAATACTTTCAATGCTAATATCTGCTGACAGCTCCTGATAACAAAGAGCTGAACTAAAGGAAAAACTACAGCAGAGGCTTACAAAGAGGGGAACGTTAGTTTAAGTTTTGAATAAGATTGATGGTTTTGTTTGCTATGCTACACACATACAGTACATACACATACATTTCAAGCAAAACATCTGCATGCATTTAAATGAATCCCATACCACCTTAATTTTGGGTGGAATAGTGTATAATAGCTAGCTAGTATAGCTGTATATTACAGCTGTATATTACGATAGATAGATAGATAGATAGATAGATAGATAGATAGATAGATAGATAGAATACAGTATTTTGTTAATATTGCAAAGAAATGTAAACATTATTTTATGTCTAAATGCTTTTCAGGGGCCCTTCAAAAAGTACTATAATGCAAAAATGACTTTTATGCAAAAACATGTCCCTCTAAGGTACTAATATGTACCATTTATGGGTATATACACTCTAAAAAATAAATGGTGCTATATAGCACTAAAAGTGGTTCTTTGGCTCGTAATCATAGGGGAACCACTTTTGGTGCTATATATAGCATCAAATCTTGGTGCTTCAGTGGTTCTTCACCGGTTCTTTGGCATGACTGAGGGGCTATATAGCACCGCTACCATATACAGAACCTGTTAAGCTCCTGTATGGTTCTTCAGTGGTTCTTCAGTGGTTCTTTGGGGTGATTAAGGTGCTATATAGCACCACCGACGTACAAAGAACCTGTTAAGCCCCTTTAAAGGTTCTTTACAAGCCAAAGAACCACTGTTGGTGCTGTTTAGCACCATTTTTGCTGAAGAAATACAATGCAATATGGCACCTCTTATGGTTCTACATAGCACCATTTGACAAAGGTGCTGTATAGCACCTTTAAAGATATGGTACTATATAGCACCAAAAGTGGTTCCCCTATGATTACGAGCCAAGAACCACTTTTAGTGCTATATAGCACCAATTTTTTTTTGAGTGTAAGGTAAAAAGATGTACCTTTTAGCTTTTGTACCTTAGGATACCACCAGGTTTGCAATGTCAGCATTGTACCTTTTTTTTGAGATATACATAGATACACACTTCACTGTCTTTGAGCAACTTTTCAAAGTGTAAAATTCATGAACAGTTAAAGTCAAATACCTTCCAGTTCGACCTGAATCTTTTTCAAGTGCTCTGACCTCCAGACTGACCCTACCACATTCACCTGTCATGGAGTAACACCTACACTCCTCAGTGTGGGACAACGAACAGTGTTCAGCGTGTTCAGCCCTGGAACAACATTAGCACTAACCTTGTCTTTAACCTCAACCCTTCAGCAGTTTGACAGAACCCCTTTACTTGATCCAGGCAGGTAAATCTCTACGCTGCCCCTCAGTGGATGGGATGTGTAAATGGAGGTGTGGAGTCTAGACTAAGTGCAATGCTATCCGTAATCCAACTCCACATCCAGCCTCAGACTCAGACTGTAAGTGCCAACCACTAGATCAATGGCATTGATCAGACTGTTGGGAGGAGACTGGTGTGCTGGTTTAACCCATTAGACACGTTACCTTTTCGGACCTTTAACATGCTAAGAGAGATAATTAATGGAAAAATGCCCCTTGTGAAAAAGAAGCACACTTTAGCATCTAAAAAGAGTACTTATTACAGAAATAATATACTTTAAAAGAATATACATAAGTGTGGACTGAATGTAATGTTTTCAGACATTGCATGTTAATTGAATTTGAATGAAAATATGTAATAGTTTAAATTAACATTAAATGCAATTAGCTGAACTTTAGAGTGCTTTTTGACATACTTAAGAAGGACTTAAATATATCTTTATATGTAATTTCATAAATTGCATACAGTATTTGAATTAAGGTTAAAGTGTACTGCTGAATGTACTGACAAGCATTTATGATAAACTAAAATATACTTGAAAGCCATATGTATTGAAAGTTGTCATGAATTATATCGTAATATACTTGCAATTACACCTTTGTAATAATGAATTTGCATTTTAATACATTTAAAATATATAAACCTTAAATGTAATATTAATTTGAATACTATGCAGTTGAAAATATGATCAAATAATGTGTGAATATCTAGTGTACTTAGATAAAGCATGACAGAAGATTATAATGATTTAAACTTTTTAAAGTATTTTTTTATTTGACTTTATTACAAATTACAATTTTTAAAAGTGTACTTAAGTGTGTTAAGAGACATTGAAATGTACTCTCTTTAAATACACTTAAGTGCATTTTAATTCATTAATATTATCTGCAACTACAGTTTTTAAAAATACTTCTATTTGAAGTACATTCAGTACAGTTTAGTACACTTCTTTTTCACAAGGACACATTTAAAGAGTGTCAGTGACAGTTATGTCTGTGTTAATTACTTTTAGAGGAATGGAACTTCTGATCAGACATTTGTTATTTTGCTGTTGTTTTCTGTGCAATGGTTCATGTAAACTGCTGCATCATTATTGAAATGTTTTATTTTCCACATCAGCCTATTATTAATATATTTCATATAAATGCTCCCCGTAAAACAAAATGCTTTGCATGTCGGTCAGACACTCTCTTCCTGTCTAAGTGGGTTATTCTTGGCCAGAATAAGCTGCAGTGTGAAACAGACCTTTTGCCATTGTGTCAAAGTGGCTACGTGAGACTAATCATAAACTAAAAATGCTTGCCTTATTAAATATTCATGTGCTATAGTCTCAGAAACTTTCAGCCGCTGTGTTTAATTTCTTTTGAGGGAAACAGGTTAATGAAAACAAATTTTGCTGTACTTCTCTGGTCAATGTTTTTAATCAAATAAAATGGTAAATAAGAACTTAGCTGTGAGTTTACTTATGAGTGTGAAATCTCTCAGGACGATATATTAACAAAGAATGAACCGGATCACTCAGGTGTACAGTAATTCAGGGTTTAAAATGACCCTTGTGAAAAAGGGTCTTTCACTGCAACATCATAATACTTTTATGTTAGTAGACAGTAGGAGAACTCAGAGATTGAAATGTTTAAAAAGCTTCGCCAAGATTGTTCTCTGTAAGGCAATCGATGCACCAACAGAGCACATAATGTCCCATAAGTACCACAGTATGTCTGTCAATCGACTCATGAATATGGATTACAAATGAACTGGTTGGTACCTGTTATTTTTCTCCAGGTTATGATCTTCCATCTTCAACATATTGACTGAGTTGCTTCCCCAAGCCAGACGGCTCAGTCCACAAGAGCTCCAGCTGTCTTTTACATTGCCTACGCAAAGCATGGGAGCAAAAGTAATTTCTGCATTCTGGAGCTGTTCCTCATTCTAATTCATTTCATTTTCTTTTAAATGTGTGCAAGCACTAACAACACATCGGCCCATGTCTGCACCGAGAGATATCGCCCTATATCACCTCTAGGGGAGCAAGAATACTTTTTAGATAAATCATAACGACAGGCATTAGCTGGTTTTAATAAAACCTTTGGAGGCATTTCGCCCAATCTCTAACACTCCAAACCCACAGTTTCATCAGCACCATATTAAGAAGACCCATCTTGCGTTTGTCAACGCTTAATTGTTAATTACATTCCAATTAGTCAGTGGGATGGATTAAGAAATCAGCTCCAGCAGCCCTGAAGCAGAGTCATACGAGGTGAAAAGAGCAGGTTTATTTGCTTGCATTGTGCGTTTGTACTGAAAGCTATTTTGGTTTTTCCATCACTCTATTATTTTACCTGTCTGATTTGGCAGCTTATAGGATGTGTCCTGATCTTATCTCTTACTTCCACCTGAGAAGAACTCTTCTAAAAACTTCAACTTAGGTCAGAATCAACTGTCATGTTGGATGCAAACCAAGACTGGTTTATCCTTAAGGCTTCAGATACTGATAAAAAGTCTTGTTTTGAATGGGATTCACAAGCTTTTGATATAAAGGAGTTCTATGATTTTTTATATTTTCAACTTCCTTGGGGCATAATGTTGCTGTTTTTGCAGAATCTACAAAGTTACACAGCACAAAGTTCACTCCAAAGGGAGTTGTTCGCAGTAAGTACTGTTTCTGAACTCCCTCAAACGGCTCGATTGGAGTCTTGAATTTTCTTCTGAGAACATATTTGTGCCCAATGCAAACATAATATAACGGCATGGTTGAGTTGCATTGCACAGTGTTGTCACCATGTCCAAGAGACACCATTTCACAACTCTAATATACTGATACACATGCAGATGATCACTTTTGCAGACATAACCGACTGTGTTTATGTGAACTTTGATTGACTAAAAAGAACTGATACTGACAAGAACTGAACTGAGTTATTTGCTGGTTCATAAGAGTCATTTGTTCATGAATCAGACTACACTGGTAGTGTTGTTTCACTGTATATTTTGATTAATTAAAAAAAAAAAAGTCTCATAATTGGACTACACTGGTAGCACTGTTGCTCTGTATGTTTTGATTCATAAAAAAGAACCAGCTCATAAAAGTCATTTGTTCACGAAACAGACAACACTAATTGCTTTTTGTTTGGATTCACTAAAAGAAACTACTATACAGCACCTTTGTCAAATGGTGCTATGTAAAACCATAAGAGGTGCCATATTGCATCGTATTTCTTCAACAAAAATGGTGCTAAACAGCACCAACAGTGGTTCTTCGGCTTGTAAAGAACCTTTAAAGGGTCTTAACAGGTTCTTTGTATGGCAGTGGCGCTATATAGCCCCCCAGTCATGCCAAAGAACCACTGAAGAACCGCTGAAGAAGCACTGAAGCACCAAGATTTGGTGCTATACAGCACCAAAAGTGGTTCCCCTATGATTACGAGCCAAAGAACCACTTTTAGTGCTATATAGCACCATTTTTTTAGACTGTAGTCACCTACACAAGTCACACTACACACGAGTCACCTACAAATTGTTTTGATTCACTAAAAGAAATTTCTCAAAAGTATCATTTGTCAGTGAATCATACAACACTGGTAGCTAAAAAGAACTGGCTCATAAGAATCATTTGTTCATGAATCAAACTACACTAGAGATGTTTGTTTCAGCCCACGAGGACAATTCAGAAAAAAAGACATTTAATGCCATAATTTGATGGTACGTGGCCTTTTAATTGCTTTTCAATCAATAGAGACTGTGAACATGCTCACAAATACACAACACAAAAAATATTTACTTCTCCCTGATTTCTCTACATATTTTTCACAAAGAAAAGACTGATCTTGTTTTTTAAAAATCAACATACAATCTGGATTGCTCAAATAAAGATCACTGGAATATTGATTGGAAAAAAACTGGAAAATTGATTGAAAAAAAAAAAGATTTTTACCCATTCCTTATGTTGGTCTAGTTGGTGCACTGTTCATAGCATGCAAGATCATGTGAGGTCATCAGTTTTGTGGTCAGCAGCAGAATATTAGATGGGTCTCACTCTGAAACACAAGAATAGACTTCTGCATGGATAAAAGTCCTTTCATGTCCAGCATTAGTGTGTGTAATGCAATGAAAGCCCACTGATATTTCTCTCTCACAGTGGAAAAACACTTCTCAGCACCTCAGTTTATTTGTCTTACACTCGGGTTGCTTTCCTCCTATCTTGCCGGGATATAGGAGTCATTTCTAATCGAATCTTTCTTTCTGAGCACATTCTGAGCACACTGACCTCAAGCACTGGTTTAACATGAGAGCTAAAACTGCAATGTGTTATTTAATGGTAAAAGGAGATTGCAGCATACGGCTGATAAAATGTCCAATGACACGAAAAAGATGCTGTTGGCTACAGCTGTTTGGATGTGTTATATTTACCAGAGCCGTGAACATGCATGACTAACTCTCATGAAAGCTCACCGTAGGTGAGTGAGTTGAAGCAGGGTTGTGCTCAAATAGCACTTCAAAAGTATTTTCTTCCACAGCCCATCTTCAGAATAATGGGTTCAGCAAAAGACACAAAAAAACAAGTTCAAGGGCTGAATGGTTCATGGAGCTGCAGCCATAAAGGGTTACAATCTTGGAGGGGAAAAAAATAACAGAAAGGATGAGCAATTATTGCGCTCGCTGGTCTCTATTGGGGTGTATAGTGTAGTGTCTGGATATCATCCTCAATGAAAAGCTTCTACGACTGCTCAGGCATGAACCATGACAGTGACTAATAACTGAAGACCATATAGAGGCATCCGACTCATTCCCACTGCCGGCTTTTCGCTTGCAGTCTTTCCTAATAAGCTTTTTCTTTCCGCATTTACTTTTAACTCCCTTTAACTTGTGCTCTGTGTGCACAGCAATTTGACAGCACATTAAAAATGTTTGGGACTCAAAATGCATTTAAGCCTGGAAATTAAGAGTAAAATGAATGGCAACACTTTACACAGGTTCAATTTGTTAAAGGGGTCATCAAATGCTAAATTCACTTTTACATGTTGATTGAACATAAATGTGTGTTGGGAGTGTGTGTACACATGATAAAAATCCACCCAGTGGGTTTTTTTTTTAATCTACTAAAATCATTA
The DNA here is from genome assembly GCA_021397915.2 of Tor tambroides. Classification (NCBI taxonomy): domain Eukaryota; kingdom Metazoa; phylum Chordata; class Actinopteri; order Cypriniformes; family Cyprinidae; genus Tor; species Tor tambroides. The sequence continues at coordinate 8,516 of JAFVLL020023822.1, forward strand.
CCCCTTTCTCAAATCAAGCTGTTCTCAGCTTCTTGTCTGTGACGTCACGCAGACCAAGGCCGCTCCCACGATTTTTGATTGGCACGCCCGTCTTACCTTAGACCCGCCCTGAGTGAGCTGTCATCAGTTTGCCATTGCTTCACCCCTGGAGCAGATGTAGACAAGAATGTCTCCAAACCGATTGAGGTGCTTTGTTGTTTGATGTAATAACAAACATAGCAGTCATCATTTACTCCTGACATCTGAGCCTCTGAAGACGCAGAGGATTACGTTCATTTTTGAAGGGAATGCACCCCCGATCTACCTAAATGCGTCTATGTTTGCGCGAATCATTCGTGATCCACCTTCACCTACAGAAGAAGTGAGTATAAAGTTTTTTTATGAATCTTTGCAAATCGCCTTTCCTAATAATGTAGTTAGCCAGTTTCGTGGCTAAATGCATCTAAAGTTTACAGTCTCTCAGAGAACGGCTCGGAAGAGAGGGGTGGGGTAAGCAGAGCACATTAGCATTTAAAGCGGCATGCAACAAAACGGCTTGCTCTGAAAAAAAGCTGTTTTTGGCAAGGTAAAAAGGGTGTTTTTTACACTACCATTGAGAAATTTTAATCAAAGTATGCTACAGACTTTTCATTATGACCCTAAAGAATCATATCAACTTGTGGAAAATGGGCATCCGATGACCCCTTTAACAATGAGCAAAATTTGTATCTATTAATCTATTAATTTGATATAAGCAACATTTAATGTATTAATGTAAATTTATAAATATTGCCTACTACTGTTCATTGTTAATTCATATTGGTTCATAAAACATGAACTAATGTTGTTGTTTTTTTAACTAAAATATATATAGTATTACAATCGAGTTCTTCCAGGTCGAAGACTGATGAAGTTCAGCAGATGTTAGCCTGACTCAGTGCTGGATGGGAAAGTTCTTGTTGTGGCTTGTTGCAACTTTGAAGTCCTGTCGGCGCAGGGGAGGTCCCACGGCATCACGGCTGGACCGGATGCCATCATTTCCACACAAACAGCAACCAGAAGAAGAGTCCAAAAATGGAATGGAGAAGAGGCAGGGTCCCAGATGTGAGGACTTTTAACTTCTGAGTTTGGCTTGACCAATGAAAAAGGTGTAATTGCAAGTGGGAAAACTTCCTTTGTTTGGAAGCTGGCTCATTTGCATAATCAGAGTAGGCAGGCAGATTTGTGTGCCTTTATACTCTGATTATTAAACACGGTACCTATATGTTACATTAGCTAATAATTCTATCCTAAGGCATGCATAAAACAGCATACAATACAAAAGACAATATAAAAAAACCATAGTAATATAAAAATGTCCCGGGGCTATGCATGTTCACTCACAAGAGGAGTAAAACTCTCTAAATTCCTTTGGGTCGTAAAAACAGTCTTATCTCTTAATGTGTCCTTGCTGCTATTGTAACCTGTTCTGCCTCTGGTTGTTAGTTGTGGCTTCACAGACATCCCAGCACCCAGTCCAGCTGTTGGGTAAGGGGTCTGTCGGATTATTTGTTAAATATAACAAATAATAATGTGTCTGATTTGTCCAGCTATTTCACTCTGTACAGACTATCAGATGTTCCTGCTTCCATTGAAGCACGAAATGCTCTTTGGATTATTTTTCAGAACAGACGCATCCAAGCAAACATTCTTTCAAGTTTAAAATTTGCAGGATGTTTTAATGGTACACTCTCAGAAAAAGATGCAAAAGATGTCACTGGGGCAGTACCCTTTTAAAAAGATAATAATACGTACTATTTTGGTACTAATATGTACCTTTAAGGTACTAATACGCACTTTGTAAATAAGGTACAAAGGTGTACGTTTTGAAAATGTACTACCCCAGCGACCTTTTTTTCTGACATAAAGACCTCTTATATGTCAAAGAAAAAAGATCATAACCCCTTTAAATTATTTTGATCATAGAATTTGCTATAATAGTTTATGAAAATTGGAAAAATGCAAAATAGAACCATTTTCCACCACTTAGTTGCTTTAGATTTTTCAACCTCACTCTATATACAGTACTTTACACATTTACTATACACTTTTTCCAAAATGTTGAGCAGCAACACAGCGGCTAACGGGGGCAACTTTGTAAAAGAAGCCTAATTCTCGACATCTCTTGAACCCACACAGGATTACTAGGGCTTGTTGGCTCTGCTCTGTGTCGCTTGCTGCTCCGGCTGCCATCTGAGCTGCAGTTGCTTTAGCTCAGGATTACAGATAATAGATGAAACAGACTATGTGGATGCAATTACAGATGTGTAATTCACCATCACCTAATCTCTGTTCAAGAAACGATGGAATGGAGCCCCATCCAGGCGACCTAGCACAAGACCTCATGGCAGGCGACATGAGCAGACACATGTGGTGGTGGGTTTATCTGAGGATGCCCCAGCAGGGAGAGAAAGTCACAGTACAGCAGTCTCATACTAATGCACTGAGCATATTAAACCCCCAAAATATGGCCTGTTTGCACAAGAATACTGCTGCTCTTTCATAACCCAAGCAAACCCCCAAAGACTCACTCTAATAAAAAAGTAAACACAGTTTAATCTAAAGCACTGAACTTTAGCATTGTAGTTATGTGTCCGAGAAATAATATCAGTAGAATAGTAGTCATTTCCACTTGTGTATTGTGATAAAACAAAAGTGGTAACATTTTACTTGAAGCCTTTATATATAATGCATTATAAAATGTTTTTACAGGAATAGTTCACCCATAAATAAATAAAAAAAATGAAAATCTACTCATCCTCAGGCCATCCAAGATGTAAAAGAATATGTTTCTTTATCAAAAAACAAACAAACAAAAAAAAAAGGAGAAATTTAGCATTACGTTACTTGCTCACCAGTGGATCCTCTGCAGTGAATGGGTGCCGTCAGAATCCAAACAGCTGATAAAAAAATAAAAATAATCCACAAGAAATCCGCACAACTCCAGTCCACCAGTTAACCTCTCTGGATGTGAAAAGCTGCATGTTTGTAAGAAACAAATCCATCAAGACATTTTTAAATTCAAACCGTTGACTCCTCTATCAATAATATTGCTTTCTTCAGTGAAAAAAATAATCTTGTCTGAATTAGGAGAGAAATATGCACAGATCAAGCTCCTTTCACAAGTGAAAATAGTCTTTTGAATTTTGAAGCCAATATATCAGTGTTTCTTTCAGCTGTTTGGACTCTCATTCTGACGGCACCCATTCACTGCATGAGGATCCACTGGTGAACAAGTCATATAATGATACATTTCTTGTATCTCTGTTCTGATGAAAAAAACAAATTAATTTATATTTTGGATGACCTGAGGGTGATTTTCAGCAAATTTTAATTTTTGGGTGAACTGTTCCTTTAATGCATTAATTAAATTAATTAATTAATTATTATGTATTATGATACTTACATATACATTGTTGCACCTTTAGAAAGTACAGTATAGTGCATTAAAACACATGACAGACAACCTATTTCAGGGATATTAACAAGGAATCTGCAAACACTACAATGCATTTTAAGTTTGGTTGCAATCATATCTGAAAAGATGTAATGCATTATAATGAACATTACTAATACCTTCATAATGCATTATACACAAAGCCAAGAGTTCAACCACTGCTGACATATTGGACATGATGCACAAAATATAAATGCCACTTGTAATGAAAATAGCATGCTAAATCTAGCTATTGATTTTATTTCTTGCAACAAAACAATTAGTGTTGACTCCATTTCTGTTTCCAACACTGAATGTGTTATAATATCTCAATCAATATCCCATTATAGAAAGCACAATCAGCCCGCAAACTGTTTACCTTTATTCTCATGTTAATGAAAGGACTGCACTAAAGGGAAGCTTACTGAATATACAACAAGAGCATGTTTGAAATACCATTTTCAATCATTAGCAACTGGCTCTAAGCTGTGACATTTCAGATAATTGACAGGTTTTGGTGAAGACTCTGCAACACAAACAAAACACCTTATATATTGTGCATTCATGCAAGTTAAAAAGAAACTGTCATTAATTTCCACACTTGTATTTGCACATTTCTTTTCAAAATATTCAAATTAAATGTCCTCATTTTAGCAACTTTTCATTTACTTTCTAAACAGTAACCTTCATTCTAACCGTCATTATTATAAAACATATTTATCAAAATGAAAAAAGTCGTTATAGTGATTGATATCAGGAACAGAACTGAAGCATTGCAGGATATTAACCTTTTCATTCTTGAGACTCTCCAGTGTTAATTTTGGCCTTGTATTATTATCATAGCCCGGCCAAACACTGAACATTTTAGACGCCCTAAACTAGTTCTCTTGCAGTTTTTCTAGTCTTTTGTGGGCTTGATACTTCTTTTGTTTTAGTAAGATATTCTGTCACTTCTAATGAAAAGCATTTCCACAGCAACCAGTGCCATACAAACTAGTTTTGATTTTTGGGTCGATTTAAAACAAAATATTTTCCCACATTGCTTATAGGTCTTTTTTGGTTATGGCTTTTTTTTTTGGCTGCAGACTCTGCATACAGAGAGTATCTGTACTGTTTTGATGCATTTTCTCATAAAGACCATAAAGGCATTTCTGTATCAGCTTTTCTTATCAACCTTGAAAAAAAAAACTGAGATGGTTGATTGAGATCCAGGTATTTGAGTACTACTGTTTTCAGTTTGTTTTTGTTCTCAGTCCTTGAATTCTGTGACAGTGTCAGTGTAAATAATAGCATGTCTAAGGTATGTTTAAAATGTTTAATAAATGGTTGGGAATTACACAAAAAGCATAAAAATGCATTCTTATAAAAGAACCATATGGCCATATGCTATAACAACTATCGAGAATGACTAAAATTAATTTGCAGATGTTTTTTTGTATGATATGACTCTAGAGATACATATAAGACTTAACAATAACACTTTTAATGTTTTTGGAAGAAGTCTCTTATGCTCACCAAAGCTGCATTTATTTGATTAAAAATACAGTAAATTTTACAGTAATACTGCGAAACATTATTACCGTTTAAAATAACTGTTTTTTATTTTAATATATTTAAAATGTAATTTTTAACATTGATAATAATAAGAAATATTTCTTGAGCACCAAATCAGCATGCAATATATATAATATTTTCAAACAGAAATATTTTAAATTGGATAAATACTTCACAATATTACAGTTTTTATTGTATTTTTGATCAAATAAATGCAGCCTTGGTGAGAATAAGTGACTTTCAAAAACTTAAAACTTAAATAAATAAAAGATTAACCTATCTGAAACATCTTTCTGCATAACATTTGAGGCCTTTAAAATCATCAAATTATTAGTTCGACAACAGTTGACATTTCTGGGTCTTAAGATTAAACATCTATAAAAAGCGGATGTTTGCACTGATGCCCAACAGAATGCGTTCTCCTCGTTCAAATGTAATGAACTGTCAGCGAACAGAGCTGCTTATATAAGTTATATAGAAGTTCAAACAGTCTACTAAGGAACAAGGGAAGACAGCAGGAAGCATACTTGCTTGTCAGAATAAACTGAAACAAACGGATGAGACTATTGTCGAAGGTCTTCTTCTCTCTTGTTCTGGGAGAGGCTTTAATCAACATAAACTTTGAAAACATGCACCCTATCATCCTTTTATATTCAGACACAAAGACTGTGTAAAGCTGAAGAGGAGACTGGAGGCTCATTACCCTATTTAGAGACAGCAGAAAGAGTTTCACCCCAGACAGAGATTTCATAATGCTGAAAAGTGCTGAATGTCCTTTATCATGAAAAGGGAAAATCAGACACTGCTCCTCTATCAGTGATGCTGAAAAAGGCCTTCATAGGGTTTAATGGCTATATCTTTAAACTCTTACCAAATTAGGACTTGGTGAAAAAATGCAAGTGGGTCAAGTCGCTTTATGTAAACTGCCTTATATCATTTAATATGAGAGTCAGCGTTCCCTATATCCCTTGTGCTCTTTATAATTGCTAGTGAACCTTTTGTAATAGCATTATATATTGTATTATAAGTTGTCGTCTACAGGTAAAGTGGTATTATAAGCTGTCGTCTACAGCATAAAATTCGCCTTACATGCCAATGTCAAATATCTCTCTAAAACACCTTAGATCTGTTCCTACTTTTAAAGGGTTTAAATCTTATAAAAGACTAATTTTAAAGACTAATGGTCTGCTTTTACAGCCTCATTATGTTTATATTCACACTCTAGCAAATTATTCTAACTCAAACTTTCAGGGGAAATGTTTTTAAGTGAAGACTGAAAGAGACTGGAAGCTTAATGGTGATGACGTTGAAGTCGTGCAACCATGGAGTAGTTCGTTTATAGCCTATGTTTAGCTTTTTACCTCTGGTGATTGTCGTTCTTTTCGTTCTCATAGCTTCATAACATTACAGTTAAAACACTGATATGACATGGACTATTTTAACGATGTCCTTACTATCTTTTTGGGCCTTGAACGTTTCAGTTGCATTGCTGTCTATGAGAGGGTCAGAGAGCTCTCAGATTTCATCAAAAATATCTTAATTTGTGTTCCCAAGATAAACGAAGGTCTTACAGGTTTGGAATGACATAAGGGTGAGTAACTAATGACAGAAATTTCATTTTTGGGTGAACTATCCCTTTAATGCATTTTATGCAAAAAAAGAAGAAAAACATTATTTCACTGTCTCCCACTTCGTCTTCACCTTTGTGCTAGTTTTTACTGTTCTAACCCATTTTGAAATGTTCTGTTCCAGCACTGTACCAACTTACCATCTCCAAAAAAATTGTTTTTACAGAGTGTCTTTGCACTAAGTGCAAATAGCCCACTTTGTTGGCAGAGGCAATTTATACTAACCTCACCCACAACGTCTGCAGTGGTTAGATAGTAAAACGTGTACCACTAACTTTTTGACGCGATCAACCTGAGTTTGAATCATCACCATCACTTCAGAAAGGTATTTATTTTCAATAAAATGAAGTAAATAATCTAAAAGTGGAAAATAAAATGCCTCGTGGGTGTTTATTGCGTAGGGTTAGTGGTAGGTATAAGGAGGGTTTCATGGTTCAAAAAGGTGGCATCCATTTAATAATTTTAATAAAAATGATAATTTGCACTCAGTATGTTATCATTGCATACTGTTTTATAATGTACTACAACACTGACATACAGATATTTGCACTAAGTAGTATAAATAGCATGTAACAACTATTTACATTTATTTCAAAGAAAATAGGCTACTGCTATTTTTACATATTGTCAGTAGAATATATCACTATTTGCACTCAGTGTAAATAGCATCTATTACTATTTGCACTTAGTGCAAATAACCGCTGCAATATTTTTTAAGTTAAGGCCTTAAGTTATTACCAGCGTATACCAGGTCTATGTATATGCCGCTCATATTTTCATTTATTCATAATTCTTCTTCATGGCTAAAGCAGATAAGACAGGCCTGTCACTGTTTATTTTAATTGTAATATAGATGTTAGGTTAATTATTGCCTCTGCTTGTATTATTCTTATTTGTAAAGTGTTAAAGGAATAAATGATAAATATATGATATGAAGTTTAGAACTTCCATCTTGTCTTAAAGATATATGTGACCCTGGACCAAAAAACCAGTCTTAAGTCGCTGGGGTATATTTGTAGCAATAGCCAAAAATACACTGTATGGGTCAAAATTATAGATATTTCTTTTATGCCAAAAATCAGTAGGATATTAAGTAAAGATCATGTTCCATTACTATATTTTGTAAATTTCCTACTGTAAATATATCAAAACTTAATTTTTCATTAGTAATATGCATTGATAAGAATTTCATTTGGACAACTTTAAAGGCAATTTTCTCAATATTTTGATTTTTTGCACCCTAAGTTTCCAGATTTTCAAATAGTTGTATCTCAGCCAAATATTGTCCTATCATAACAAACCATCTCAATTTCAAAAAATCGACCTTTATAACTGCTTTTGTGGTCCAGGGTCACATATTTGGGACAACAGAAGATTTATACCAGCTCAAGAAGATAGAACAGTTTATATTGGGCCCTACAGGAAATATTCAATACTATAAACAATAAACGGCTTCCAGACATAACAATTTTCTTCTAAGAGCTACTTATTGAATATGCCATTTTTCCCAAAATAAATAAATAAATAAAATAAAATCCAAAATCCAAAAGGAAGACTGTAAGAGGACAAGTTTAATTTTAAAATTCTACAATATGCTTGTTTAAGGTTCACAGAATACCTCACAGCTCAGATTAGAGGCCTAAAGGAAAGTCTAAATTAGTTTATTCCAGTGAATGATTGGATGGAGCCGTGAAATAACACTCAGAATACTATTGAACAGATGACCGAAAGTACTTGAATTTAATTAGCTGTTATAATGACAACATGTCATATCAGATGGAATAAGTCTAAAGTCACTCTCATTGTATGTAGCAATATGAAGAACTAATGAAAAGATTGAAAAGATGTAACCATCGAGACAGACACCACCAAGGATTTATATATTACATTCATATCCTCTTAATACTGGAAGGAAATACATTTTAAATATGTTCTTTCTCTAAGTAAAGCACCATATTTGATTAACACTGAGCAGAAGAAATTCAAGAGGCCAAGAATAGAAATAGCTGAATGAAATGGAAACCAGTTAGTGGAGAACACATTATGTGGATATGTGGAAATTTTATAAATCTTTTAAAGAATACTGCTTGATGTGAAGGGTTACGATGTACTGGGATTTGCTTGTGTCATTCGTTTTTTGGGAATATTTAGTCTGTCTTTGTTTTTCAGTCATGTCTTATTAGATTTCTGCATTATTCAGTGTCTGTCTGTTAATTACTTCAATATTTTGTTCAATTCCATTTATAAAATGTTCCCATATTGCTTTGTGAAAACTAATGAGGCCATAAATGTTGATTCATTCTTTCCGTGTTAAATGGAGCCATTCATTACAAATCCTATATCTGGATCTCTCTCCACACTGATCACAATCAGGAAGCACTTGATAGAGGACAGAAATTGTTTGGTACAGATGATTTATGTATGGATTCTATATGCTATATGTTATTTGACAATGATGCATGAGTTGGCAGGTAATCCATTACAGAGGACAGGCTAATGACTGTCACATTTTAGAGAATCTTAATACACACAGACAAACGCCTGTCTGCCCTTGCCATTCTCGTTAGCTCGGCTGCTAAAAGACTCAATAAACTCTTCACGGGCCATTACTTAGTCACGCTACAGGACTTATTTATTGACTGTGCTGCCAAGTTGTAATACCATTATGTCCTGCTCATCCTGAGATATGTTAATCACGCAGAGCATGGTGTTTGCTAAAGTAAGCATCATTGTTATTGCAACTTAAGTGTTAGCAGTTTGTTCACAACTTTGGCACTTAACTTTACATTTTGAACCATTTGAAATCTCAAATCATGCACTGTAAAAAATGATCGTGATTTTAACGGTAAAAAACTGTGAAAATGCTACAATAAAAACCTGTTAAACGGTTAACGGAAAGTTCCTGTAAAATTTACAGGGAAAAAAACCGTAAACTGGCGTTCCCAGAATTCCCTGCGTTGCATTTCAAATTTTGTTTGAATTTGCCATTTTTTCTTTGAAATAACTATGTTTCTTCTTAGTTTTTTCTTATCAGTTATGTTTATTAGGGTTGTATGTTACATCTAAT
>JAFVLL020023823.1:0-15916 GCA_021397915.2 Tor tambroides
AGATAGATAGATAGATAGATAGATAGATAGATAGACGACAGATAGATAGATAGATAGACAGACGACAGAGATAGATAGATAGACGACAGACAGATAGATAGATAGATAGATAGACGACAGATAGATAGATAGATAGATAGACAGACGACAGAGATAGATAGATAGACGACAGACAGATAGATAGATAGATAGACAACAGACAGATAGATAGACGACAGACAGACAGATAGATAGATAGATAGATAGACAGACGACAGAGATAGATAGATAGACGACAGACAGATAGATAGATAGATAGATAGATAGATAGATAGACGACAGACAGATAGATAGATAGATAGATAGATGACAGACAGATAGATAGATAGACGACAGACAGATAGATAGGTAGATAGATAATTAGACGACAGACAGACAGATAGATAGATAGATAGATAGATAGATAGATAGATAGATAGATATCATTTGCAGTGTCACTGGAATGTACTTCATACCTTCTTGAGTCCTCTCTGAATGCTGCAGTTCTTACAGGAGACCTGTTTGCTGTCCCAGTGGTCTGCGGCCCCACAGGTCATGCAGAGGTCAGGGTCACACTCCCGCACCGCCAGGTAACACGGACACTGCTTGGTGTTACACTGAGTCTTGCAGCGACAGCCAGGAAACCGGTTCTGACCTAGTACAAAACCCCAGAGCAGTACTTGGTTAAAGTGACCTGTGAATGTCTGAGGTGTGTTCTTATGTCTAAAAGAAATGGATGTTCAAAATCACGTAGTTTGAGTAAATGTCAAAATGGTACAACGATTTATTAGAGTTAAAGTGTGTCATTTCTTCGCTGCTTGTTTTGTTGGTGCCCCCTAGTGGTGTATAGACATAAAAACAGGAGCAATATTTGAGCATTGGACAGAAATGTAATTCTATAGATATTATAGATCTACACAGTACAATTGTTTTTCAATAGTGTAAGATAAAATAAAGTGAGAGAGAAAGGAAAAAACTTCATAGTACATACAGTAAGAACTCCAATAGCCTTTCTTCAAATTCAAAAAAAGAAATGTTTATTTTACTTATTAGATGTTCTGAAACAAAAGGATCTGTTTTTCCCTTTATTTTAGAACAGTGTTATACTGTATACTTGAATTAGAATATTTTTCATGAGTTTGCATGTGTGTATATGTTCATTTGTGTTGAACTCACATTCCCGATCACACTGGCAGAATTTCTCACAAAAGTTTTGTGTCATCACACACGAGCAGGAGCTATCACATGGGTGCTCAGGGTGGTCACATGGCTGATAATTGTACACTTGATTGGATGAGTTGTCTGTAAGACAAATAGAAAGGGAAATGACAACAATTCGTTCTGAACAAAGACTTTCCATTATGGTTCCAAAAATTTGTGATTATTACATACATATTTTAATTACTTTTCAGAAACTGCACTCACAAAGAGCAGTTTTGCTAACATTTTACAATAAGGGTTGATTAACATGTATTATTAACAAACACCAATTACCTATCATCAGCTTATAGTGTAGATTAATAAATGCTCTGAGTCTTACAGCATCAACTGTTAAAAACTAACCTTACTGTAAAGCGTTACTGCAATTTTAATATTTAATAATCGTATTTAATAGAAATTAAATATTTCAGAACTGAATTATTCTGACTATAATTACTATAATGATGATAGGTATGCCTTTTGCAATTTTTTAACACCATTCCAATATTCTGACTGCATTTTAAATACTTAAAATACTGAAAATACTTTAAATGTTACATTAAGAACTGAAAACCTTAGAATATAATATTCTTGTTATTCTACCCTGTTTAATGTCTGTTTACTAAGTTTTAAAGTCTTTGTTTCTGCACTGAAAGTGAATAAATGACTTCTAAAGGTACAAGTGATACAAGCACATGCACGTGAACAAACCATTAAACTGACTAGTATTTATTTGTCCAATTACTAATCACCAGCCAGAATAATCTCCCTAACTATAGACATCTCCATGACTTTTCCTTCTGTTTGTCCATTCCTGAACCTGCCAAACCACTGAAACCTCGTCTCAGTCTGGTATTGAAGTTGAGAGTCTTACCTTTCTTCAGCTGTATCTTTGCCCATAATCTATCAAACAAACAGAAACAAAGTTTAGCTCTAATGTTAGTATTTTGCTGCCTGTGTAACATCCAGCTTATAACAGCATGAATCTGACAGCCAGGTAAGGGTGTGTTAACATCTTGCCTGTGCTTTCGTTTTTTCTTCTGCGGTGAGATCCCACCATCCTCCAGCGGAACACGGTGAATCAGCACCTCTTTCACTGCAAACTCATAAACCTGACGGAAAGTCATACATAATCACATGAGACACAAATACACACACACTGCATCACAATCCAGTGAACACTTAATGGGCGTTAGTCAGAACTTTGAAACCCAGCTGAGACGCAACCGCTAATTATCATGTTGATCTTTGCCATATGAGCTCTCACACACACTAACACACACATACACACAAAAACACACAACCAAAACAACACTCTTCTAGAAAAAGATTTGGACCATTCCCTAAATGAAAGAAAAACACATGATTTGAGATAATCACATTTCCAGTTAGCCAAACCACAGTCTTTCTGGGAAAAACACACAGGCACACATGCACACAGTCATACATTTAAACACACACATTTTTGTTGTCTCTGCTTCTGAGTAAATACTTTCCGTACATTTAAATTCAATTTAGATCTGCATTAATAAACTCCTTCATCAATGAGTTACCAGACAATACATTACCCAACTAGCAAAAGACACATATATAACCTCCTGTTCACTGTCATTTGTGTGCGTACCTCTCTACATGTCTTGGTACCAATGAGTCGTGCAATAGAGCAGAAGTTGTTGTAATATGTGCCATGCAGGACTCTGAACAGAGACTCCTCTGCTCCGCTCCACTGAGGAGGCGAATCGGACTCCTCTGTTCCTTCCTTCCCTGGTCTCAGTTTGGCGGGACTGGGACACCTAGAGTTGCCCTCTGACACACAAACATGCACAAAGCTAAATGTCAGGTTTTCATCCAAACAATTTTTACTAATGTAAATCAGAACTGAATAGCAGCAGCTGATATTTGATATTTCACTTTTTCATTAAAAGCCTATACCATTTTGTCTAAGTTTATAGTTAATAAGATTTTTTTTAAAGAAATTAATACTTTTATTCAGTAAGGATGCATTATACTGATCAAGTGACAGTAAAAACATTTATAATGTTATAAAAAGAGTTTATATTAATTTATATTAATAGATATTAATCTTGAGATTTGCTAAATTATTTGTGTTTTTAAAGATTAACTTTAAGTGAGCATAAGATGATGGTAAAGGTAATCCAAATGTAAAAATAAGAATGATAAACAATTAAATATGCAATACTAACAATATGATACATTAAAAAGATTGTAATACTGTATAATCAGTTGATGACCAGATAATGTGTCTGTAATGGTACTGCTAAATTGTGCATGAGTTTTAGTTAGTTGTTGTTAGTGCTATGTGGTTACAAGCATGTTTTGGTGGTTGCTAGAATGTGATGATTTTAGGCCAAAATCTCCACTATACTATGGATATACTAGGGATATACTAGATATGGCTTGGATCCCTCCTTTAAATGTAAGCCTGTACAATCGTTTCCCTGTTTTATCATTCGACAGGTGAAAATAATGATTAGCAGTTTAGCAAGCACCACTAATAATGCTCCTGTGTGTCTGCAAACATTTCCAGTGATGTCTCTGTTGCAATTTAGACAAACAACTCACCATGGGACAAGAGTTATTTTTGGCAATGGAAGGTTTGGCTGTGTGTTTCATCTGTGTTATTTTGGTCTGGATAAACTATTAACTCTTTATCCTCTGTACCTGAGGAACTGGTGGTCTCACGGTCGCTGTCTCCTTCTTTTCCCTCCTCACCGGAGCCTGAGGGGGTGGGGCCACGGGAACTCGAGGGGTGGGGCTGTCGCCGTCGACGCCGGGGCCTTTGAGACCTCTGCATGTTTTGATCAGCAAACTCTTTTGCCCCTTTCTGTGACCAAAGAAGGGATAAAGAGAACTTTATAAATTATAAATTTAATTACATTATAAATTGAATCCAAGTTCATGAAATTATAAATTCTCAGCTAATTAGGAAAACGTATGGAATTGTTATGTACTCAGAAAGCTGTACCTGCAGCAGAAAGCAGTCTAGTCCACAGGGCTCTGTCTCCATTCGGATCTCTTTATTCTTCCTCTTATACACATTAGGAGATGCATGGAAGGCTGAACACAAACAACGTACTAATTTACATCCATTTTGGATGATTCAATCATAAGTGGTCACTGCTAAATATAGCATAATTATAATTATATACTAAATATAGTATGATACTCAGCTGACCACTTGTGAGCAGATCATTTCAGAGTTTAAACAGGGCATATCTGTATGCTTGATGTACTGATGAAGATTGTACAAAATGGTATCATACTTTAAAGGTATTGCATTGTACATAATTCAGGATCATGCTCTCCATCTGAATAAACACAAAAAGGCAGAAGAGTACAGAAGGACATTATAATTTCTTACGGTGCAAGAAGCAGTCGTATTTAAAGCAGCGGCGACAGAAAAGTGTGTGAAAAGAGTGCAGACTTTGCTCTCTCTGAACAGATTTGGCAAAGGGGCCGTCCATGTTGGGCGTGCAGAGAGGAGGCAACTTCACAGGGCTGGAAGGCTCCAGGAGATCCTTATACCTGCAAGAGAGAGAAAAATACAGTTACACTATTATTTGTAATAACAGCACTAAACTGAAACTTCAGCAAAAAGTTTGGGGTTTAAAGAAGTCTCTTATGCTCACCAAGGCTGCATTTATTTGGTCAAAAATATTATAATATATACTGTGAAATACTGTTCGAATTTGAAATAACTATTTTCTGTTTTAGTATATTCTGTAATTTATGCCATTTTCAGCAGTCATTAGTCCAGTCTTCAGTGTCACATGATCCTTCAGAAATCATTCTAATATGATTTGCTGCTCAAGAAATATTTCTCATTATTATCAATGTTTAAAACAGTTGTGCTGCTTTATATTTTTGTGGACACCATGATACATTTTTTTCTGAATTATCTGAAGAAATAAATAGAAAGAAACAGAATTTATTTGGAATAGAAATCTCTAGTGACATTATTCATATGTTTACTGTCACTGTTGATCAATTTGATGTGCCCTTTGCTGAATAAAATTAATTTCTTTCTTTCAAAAAAAAAGATGACCCCAAACTTTGAATGGTAGTGTATGTGGAAGAACAATGCAATTCTGCTATTATTTACTCAACCTCATGTAGCATATTAACAGCCGTAGTCACAATGAGCTGTTGTGCTGAGTGTATTTAAGTATTATTTCTGTGTATTTTTTAGCCCCCCCCCCAATCCCCCCAAAAAAGAAAGAAAGTCATACAAGTTTGGGGTGAATACAATGATGACAGAATGTTCTGTTTTCGATGAACTATCCCTTTAAAGTGCTGAATTAGTTTGACACACATAACAGGCCATTAAACATAACTCTCACCCACAGATTTCCTCCAGCCAGCGGAAAGAAATAAAATGAGCACAGCTGGTGGAATGAACAATAATGACATGAAACGGTAAACAGTTGGATGATAAGGCAGACTGTGACGGGGTTTTTGTTTCCACTGCTGCTGCGGGGGCTGCACAACCAGCTGACAGCAGAGCCCGAGGAGCTTCCCATAAACCTTCATTAACCACAGCTTGAAGGTGGCATGACATATACTTTCCTAGTCATGTGAAGAATATGCACGCATGTTAGGTTTGCCATTATGGATGCATACTCTTGGTGAATAAAAGCTTTTGTTTGGGACAGCATCGTGTAAATTAATTAACTGGACTGAACTGAAAATCACTAAAACAAGCTAACCTGTTTGTCCAAATTATGGCAGACATGTGAGTATTTAGAAACCAGTCTGACAGCATACACAATTTGGCATGCATTGAGAGAAGCCGGTTTGAATCTGGACTGCCTCATGTCCTAATCCCATTCATTTCTCAAAATTAAGGTTAAAAAAATCAACAGGGTGGCCTACTTGTCCTTCAGCTCCTCCATGGTGCCTTTGTATGGAAACATAGACGCAATAGCTGTGAAAATCTTGTCGTGAGGAATCTTCTTATTGGCGGACAGCTCTCTTCCTAGTGAGGGAAAAGTGAGACTAAAATCAGCATTGTCCTGAATTTGACTTTTAAAGCAAAAGTAGAGTAGTGCATGGGCTTATGTGTGTGTGCATGTTTAAGGGTCAGGGTGTACCGTAACTGGATACTGTCCTAAAACAAACTGAATGAACAAACAGGTTTGTCCAGCCCTCACTGGGAATAGAGGCGACACTCAGAGCAAACAATTGCACATAGACATAGAGACAGAGGCTGATCTGATGGGGAATGCATGTGAGCTCTAGTATATTTGTTGTTAAAGTGAAATTCAAATCACTGGAAAGCTGAAAGATGTACAGTGCTACACTACCGATTGCCTATTAAAAGCCCTAATTCTATGATAATTTGACCCAACATATCATCAAAATTACGGATTTAATTATTTATTTATTTATTCAAAGGTTCTTTTTTTTTTTTTATAATACAAAGGCATTGATACATTTTTGGTCAGTAAACCTGTGTTTCCTTTAAAATAATTCAGATTAAATTTAAAAATCTAATAAAACAAATAATAAATTGTTTTTTTAAATGTATTATATCATACCTTTTTACATGAAATTTTATTAGAATAATTATTCCATTACTTTGCTTCTGTTCAAAACCAACTCACCTTCAGCAGTGCTCCTCCTCTTCCTTTTGAAAAAGCCCACTTTTGACTCTTCTGGTTCTTCAGCTGTCGTTTTCTGCACCTCTTTCTCCTCCTCCTCCTCCTCCTCCTTATTCTCTGTTCTCTCAGAGGGCTCTTCCTCCTCCTCTTCCTCTGGGTCTGAGTATTGGCTCAGTGCCTCCACCAGCTCTTTAAAGATCTCATCATTTATGAAGCCTCCTTCTGTTGGTACAAGATACTTACATACTTACTGCCTGTCTAAGATTCAGATACAAGTTATATATTGATTAGCATGTACACTACTGTTCATTTTGTTCAATTTTGGGGTCAGCACTATTTACAGAAATTAATACTTTCAATCAGCAAGGATGCAATTCATCAAAAGTGACATTTAAGACATTTCCACAAAAATATTAAGCAGCACAACTGTTTTCAACATTGATAATAATAAGAAAGGTTTCTTTAGCATCAAATCAGCATATTAGAATGATTTCTGAAGGATCATGTGCCACTAAAGACTGGAGAAATAGCTGATGAAAATATAACTTTGCCTTCACAGGAATAAACTATATTTTAAAATATATCCTAATAAAAAAGTTATTTGAAATTGTAATATTTCACAGTATTACTTTTTTATTGTATTTTTCATAAAAAAAGACACTTACGAAAACAATAAAAAATGCCTTTAAAACATTCAGGGCTTTCCCGAAGAGATTCAGCTCAGGACTAGCGATGCCTCTCGTAATGTGTATAAATACATATTGTGATGCTCACCTCTGTCTCCATGCACCCCGTCATAATTGTCAATAAGCTCTTCCAGGAAAGCTTCATCCTGTTCCAACACCTCGTCTCCCATGTAGGGGATATTATGCAGAAATGTCTCATCTTCCACCTCAGAAACAAAGAGAGGGAGGAAAGACTTTTTTGTGATTTTATTGATTTATATAAAGACGTGTTCCATGTGCATTCATGCATCAGTGAGGTTCTTCTAATGAGAGATAAATGCACAACGATATTGTAAACGTGTTTTGTGGGTGGCTGTTTTTGTGTATTCCTATATTTGTACCTGTAAGTGAGTGTAGGCGTTTAAAGACGCACATCCTCCTCTACCTGAGAGATGATTTCTAAAACACATGCTTTGAGCTGTCAGAACATGTGAATGCGCTGCTGCAGGGTGACCTACTTTCAAAATGACCAGTGTCATAAATGATGCTTTTCTTCTATTTTCATCTCTCTCTCTCTCTCTCTCCTTATTTGTCTGCAGACACAGGCTTCTAATGGTGATCATGATTGAGTGCTTTTTATGTGTGTTAATGTGTGTGTGCTTATTGTCCACATCCAGTACCATGAAGTTCTGCTGCAAAGGGGACCAGGAGTACATGAATGGTATCCCAGCAACAGTTGTCAAGGGACGCATGGCAACTGTCTGGTTCGGGAAAGACGGAAAGCCAGACTCCACCATGCACAACTGTGATTGGACAAGAAAGGGAAGACAGGAAAACAGAAGACAAGTCAAAGTGTCACTCAAAACTCTAAATTGCTTTAGTCCTGCATATGTTAATTAGTCAATGTCATTTGAATATATTAATTTTACATTGGCTGTATTTTACTGACAGATTACTGAATTTAAATCTAAATAAAAATGTAATGTATTATAAAACGAAAAGTTGACCCAAAATTAAAAAACTGTCATCATTTAAATTGTTCCAAACCTGTATGACTTCTTGGAAAAAAAAGAGAAATTTCAAGAATTAAACTGGTCACTCCTTTCCATGCATTTTACAATAAATATTAACTAAGGCTTTCAAGTTTCAAAAAGGATGTAAATGTATCATTAAAGTAGTCCATACAATGCATGCACTGTATTCCAAGTATGAATTTCTTGAAGCCATATGATAGCTGTAAATCATTCAGTCAAACTGAACCTGAGAACCAGATGAGGCTGATTTGTGGCCAGATCATTCAGACCATTCTCTGAACTGGATCAAATGATTCATTAAAAACCAAAATGGAAATGTGTGAGATAATGACTTATTTTATAATTGTGTCTGTTAATCACTCAAAGCTTGTATGGCTTCATAAGGAACACTATTTGTACAGACTATTTGTATTTTTTTATAATGCTTTTGTGTCCTTTTTGAAGTTTAAATGCTTCATTCATGCTTAATTGTAAAAAAGCTAACAGTATTCAGTATGTCTCCTTTTGTTTCACAGGAAAAAAAGTCTGTAACACTAGGGACCAGTTCTCACTATTAACTAGTTGCTTGTTAGCATGGCCATTATTAAAATATTGGTACATATAAAGCACATATTCTGCAAGACCATATTCTACAATCCTACCCAATACCTAAACTTAACAACTACCTGACTAACAATTAATAATTAATCAGCAAATTAGGAGTTTATTGAGGCAGAAATCGTAGTTAACTGTTTGTTAATAGAGAGTTGGACCTTAAAATAAAGTATGACCAAAAAGTCATACTGGAGCAACATGAGAGTGAATAAATAATGAAAGAATTTAATTCCAAATCAGTGACAGAAATGTCATAAGGTCAAGAAGAATTGAATTGGGACCAAATGTGTGCCCAGGGAAATTACAACATCATAATCCACTAATCAAAATATTTGGTTTGGTGTTATCTAAAGAACATCAAGTATGGTATTGTTTTCCAGTGCCGTTGCAAGCAGGATCCAGCTGTGCTGGTATGTTGAGCAGTCTCTCTGTATTCCACAGAGAGCTCAGCTCTGCTGTGCCCGCTGGCTGCTTTTATTGTGGATATCACAGGAGTTTCAGATATTGAGCTCTGGCTTGGCAAACATACAAATACATTTTTGGCAACAGAGCAATTTTGTGAGGAGAGAAAAAAAACACTGGTGCATTTTACTGGCCTGCTGGTAATATTTGCCCTGACTAATTAATCAGAGGTTAACTGTGCCACAGTCAGTCCATTAATAAAATCATTAGATTGATCTAAATGCTTGTCAGGTAGGATATGATAAAGTAGATTCTGCAGGAAATAGAAGGCAAACTGTGGCACCTGATCTTGAGTCATTACTGGCATTTTGTTAGAATGAATTATGTTTGGAATTGGCGAGGCAAAGCTGACTATGTATTGATTCAGCTCATAAATCAGCTAAGGGGGACAGCCTTGTGCTGAATTAGCAGGGGCAATTCACAGCAAACCGATCTAGTGTCATAGAGCAGATGCAAGATGACTGACACTGGTTTGTGGTGGTCAAGGCCTCCAGCTGTGTCATTCTTGCCTTTTTGCTGGGCAGAGAGCCACTGGTTGTGGAAAGGGGAATGGACTGGATTCGGAGCTTGGACCATTCCTCATTCAGCAGCTCAGTTCTTCCTTCAATCTTGCGGCGATTCGACTGGAAAAGAGCCTGTGAAAAACACACAGCTTAATAGT
Organism: Tor tambroides; assembly: GCA_021397915.2. NCBI lineage: Eukaryota > Metazoa > Chordata > Actinopteri > Cypriniformes > Cyprinidae > Tor > Tor tambroides. The sequence goes on from JAFVLL020023823.1 coordinate 10,256, forward strand.
TTAAAAGACTGAATTATATGAACTGAAAGCTACATTTTCTAATTAGAATGACAAAAAAAAACAAATCAAGGAAGTAAAAGGTGGCAGAATAATGACAAATTCTAAAAGAAATACACTACCGTTCAGAAGTTTGGGGTTGGTAAGATTTTTTTTTAATGTTTTTGAAAGAAGTCAGATATACTCACCAAAGCTGCATTTATTTGATGAAAAATACAGTAACACAGTAATGTTATGACATACAATTACAAATTAAAATAAGTGTTTTCTATTTTAATAAATTTTAAAATAATAATTTAATGATGTAATTTATTCCTGCTGAATTTTCAGCATCATTACTCCAGTCTTCAGTGTCACATGAGCCTTCAGAAATCATTCTAATATGCTGATTTGCTGCTCAAGAAACATTTCTTTGTCCTTATTTTTAGGATATTTTTTAAAGCTAAATCTTTAGGATTCCTTAATGAATAGAACGTTCAAAGAACAGCATTTATTTGAAACTGAAATTTTTTGTAACATTATTAATGTATTTACTGCCACCTTTGATCAATGCATCTTTGATGAATAAACTGCTAAAAAAAACTTACTGACCCCAAACTAGTATAGAAATACAGAATAAATTATATTGAAAGAGTAAAGGAAAGAAAAGTAAAACAATACTGAAAAAGACCTTCTACCTTGACCTCCTCAGCTTTGCGGAAGCGTTTCAGCTGTCTTAACCTCATGTACTCAGACTTGACTCTCTTCTTCCATTCCAGCAGACTGCGGGGGGGCTTTGCAGTGCAGGACCGGGGACCTGACACCTCCTCCATCATCGCCTCACCTGGCTACAAGGCACATGAGCAATACTTATATATGGGATAAATACACACCCAGCCGAGCTGAGCTCACATTCATACAACACTGGAACAAACAGTATGTTTAAAGATTTTATAAAATTAATATTTCAGACTGTTTTTAAAACTTCAAAGAAGTCTTATATGTGTGTGTGTTTGCACGATATATAATACATATTAGACATAATAATTATATATATAAATTGTTGGGGAGTAACTAGTTACATGTAATGGAATTACGTGATTTAATTACAAAATAAATGTAACTGTACTCTGTTACAGTTATTGAGAACAATTTTGTAATTAAATTACAGTTACTTCTGAAAATGTTAACGATTACAAAGGGGGTTATATCTGAATATTTTCACACACACATACAAATTCGATTGATTTCTTTCCTAAATTGTATTGACTGCTCTAAAGTATGAGACACCAATGTTTCAGGAGTTTAGCACACATAATTGGACACATGCCTATTCAATAATTCATTCATCTTATTCAATAGTTTTATTTCCTGTTTGGGTTTTAGGATGAACTGTTTTTTTTTTTCCAAAACATTGTTTCCTGTCATAGCTATGCAAAGATTTGATTTCAGAAACAGTATCATAGCTACTAAACGGCTTCTTATTATTTTAAATCTGTATTTAACATCAGAACGAACTCAAAGTAAAAAGAGGTGCTAAAGTCTGATGTTGTGGTGGCTGTGCTTTAAAATTAAATGATTATAATCCTAATTCAAGTGATGAAAGATTCTGAAAGTCTGACAGTAATCAGTGTTGAGCACAACTGTAAGGTTAACCCTGCTGCTTTAAATGTTTAAAAATGATTTGAAAATTTAGAAATTTAGAAAAGTAGTCAAATGTAATAGTTACATTAATAAAGTACATGAAACAGTTACACTACTTATTACATTTTAAATAGGGTATTGGGTAACTTGTAATTTGTAACCTATTACATTTTCAAAGTAACCTTCCCAACACTGTAAATATATTATGGTGCATAAAATCATCTCTATTGATAGTTATTCTCGTGAATATTTTCTGGGATGTGATAAACAGCACCTTCCATAAGGGTTCCCGTCAGATGTGACTCACTCTTTCACAGACACAAACACACACACACAAACACACATATACACACAAGGGACCTATAAATTGCATGACTCAAACTTTATCATCAGTAGTGACTCCATATAGGACTCACTCACTGCCCCCTGCAGTTCACAAAACACAACTAACATTCCGCATCACACACAGCATTTAAAGGTCTCCAATTCAGATTAGCACTTCAGGTTACCCAAACACTCATTTAATGGAAAATGACAAGAAGGAACGCATTGGCTGCCACAGAACAAAACAGGCTACGCAAATGGCATCCAAGTGACACTGTGCGGGGAAAAACACGCGCTGGCTCCTCACACTGGAAGTGGGCGTGTCTCTCACGAACCCATATCACCACGGTGCGGATAAGTGCGTAGTACACTTTTCACCATTTCTTAAACGTCCAATACTGCTTTCTCGAACTTTCGAGGAACTGAAATTAAATATAAAATGTTGTTTGGGAACGAATAACGCAAGGCTGCACGGGCCACGAACGAAAGCGTTAATGAAGGACGCTAAGCTTCAACAACGCCACACGTTAAAAAATACGTGCAATAGACACTACGAAGCAAACGATACACGCCGAGACGATTTATTAAACATGTCTTGTGCACATGCCCTTGCTTTCTCGCGCATGCTGGAGATCGATACGGAGAATCGCCGTCGCAGTTTGAAATACCTTAAGAGTCCCTGCTCCTTCCTTTAAACCCTCTCGCGAATCAGCTTCAGCTTCAAGTGCGCAGCAAAGAAGTCGGCGTGCCCAAAAACGTCCTGTAGTGAAAAACGGTGTCCTGGCTAGCGAGCCGCTGCAGATGTCGGTGCCAGACTGCTTGTGCTGAGGGATGCGAGGATTCCTCGGTCGTCCGTAAGCATGTCGAGATTGTAGTTGTACAGTTAAGAGCTGCGCACTTGGTTGGCACGGTCAAAGCACAGGGTGACGTCTTTATTATGAACATACTCCAGCTCTCTTTGGCTGGACCACAGGCTACGAGTGCGCCGAGGAGGAAAATAATAATGCAACTCATTTTCTGAATAATTAATAGCCTGCATGCAAACATGTGCATGAGCTCTGCCATTTAGTAAGCGTCATTTAAAATGTGATTAATCGATTAATAACGATTATCCGTCTATTATTATTATTATTGTTGTTGTGATTATTATTATTATTATTATTGAATGTTCCCATAGTAGCGTGTTTTATAATGTTAATTATAAATAAAAAAAATACACAGGCAAAAAAAAAAAAAGTATTTTAAATATATAAAAATAAAGTGCTGATGACATAAAAACATGTGACTTATAAACCATTGAAGTGGTTGAATTTACTTTATAGCAAGATACCCAATCATATACGGAATATGTACACGTGGATGTTAATGTATGCAGAGACAGAAGGCTCCGCGCAAAGGGGCTTGGCTTGAGGATCCAATGCTTGTTGTTTTTGGACGGCTCCTTTGAGATCCGCAGCGCTTAGCATGTGCTGTTTTCCTCCAGAGAGCGAGAGAGGGCAGCGTGACAGAAGGCACTGCCCTTCTCTGTAAGTCACACGTGACCAACGAGAGCGCGCTCTCTCGAGAGAGATCGCAACGCAGTTTAACAGTATGAATAGCAGTAAATGCTTTATACATTCACCGCTCCCTGGCACGGATTATATCAGTAATTGGCTATTGCTGTTATGTGAGCACCAATAACTGCTGTTGCCACTATTATTTTTAAAATATTTTTATAATAAATTAAAAATAATAATAGTATAGGCATGGTATAGTAATGCTACAACTACAAATGCAATAATAATAAGTTATATTATGTTATATAATTTAAGAATACATCTTATATAGCTTGATTTCGACAGATGTTTTGATATTTATGAATCCACTAGGTGGCGACATGTAGCCATTTATGCCTCAGTCCTATTTTTTTAAAGAGACAGATCACCCAGAAGTCAGAAGTCTTACTCAAGTTGCTCTAAACTTGTTTGGCTTTCTTTCTTCAGTTAAACACACAGAATGATATATTAGGCAGAAGGACAATCTCAGACCCTATTCAGTTTTAGATTTTGTTTGAAAAAATATGCAGTGAAGTGAATGGCGACTTTTTTTGTGTTTCACAAGCAAGGAAGTCATGTTTGGAACAACAGGGATTTTCATTTTAGTTTTTGACATAACTATCCAGGAGTATTCATTGACATTCTCTGAATAGCATTAAGCTACATGTGAAAGAACAAATATTTTTGTCCTGTAAGAACATGGAAATAATATTTGGTTTGGTTTCACAGATTATTGACTTAAAGAAAAACCTAAGGAGTTTTTTGGTGCATATTTGATACTTTAACATAAAAATGACACTTAAGCATAAAAGACCAGTTCACCAAAAATGAAAATTGGCTCATCATTTACTCGCCCTCATGTCAGTCCAAACCTATATGACTTTATTTTATACTGTGGAACATAAAAGAAGATATTTTGAGAAATGTCTCAGTGTTTTTGTCCATACAATGGAAGTCAGTTGTAACCTAAACTGTTTGGTTGCCAACATTCTTCAAGGTAACTTCTTTTGTGATTCACAGAAGAAAGTCATGCAGGTTTGGAACAGCATGAGGCTGAGTAAATGATGACACAATCCGTTTAACTAACAAGGAAAAAATTCTTTTGTTAGATACTGATGTTTTATTTACTGTATCTGAATTTAATCAGATTTTCTGTCTTCTGTTTTCTGATACTGACATTGTGTGTGTTGGTTTGTGTGTATGTAGGCTTGGTTAAAGTTTGGACATGTGCAGGTGTTTTAGCTTCTTCTGTCTGTAGAATTGAGGTGGTGTTGCTCAGCACTTCAGTATGTGATAGATGGAGTGGTAACGCAATTTTTCCTCACACCCTTATCCCAGTAATGGCCCCATCCTAACAGGGTTTTGTTAGGCCAGTCCGGTGTTTATCTTGGACCTCACAACAGAAGCAAACACAGGCAGAAAGATAGACATAAGAGGGAGGTCTTATCTGTGGAAAGTTTTTAATTATGTGCAGTGTAAACCCTGGATGTTGGTTTTGGCATGTCAAATGAAGATTAGTATCAGCCGGTGTGTGGGGTACTGAGGGATGGGCTCTTTGCTCTGAGGTCCAGAGTTTAGAGGATGAAATGAAATATAGTAGAGACTGTGACATTTGACATGCTGTTGAACAACTCCAGATACAGAGGCTTTAAAGAGACAGCTCCAGATACAGAGGCTCCTCTTCTCTAAGTTTGGCTAGAAGCGTGTGCTAAATGTAAATGCAAATTTGTATACAAGCTTTCTGTTTGATATTGATGTTTGAATACAAAAGGAATATCATTTACATACTTATTTACATACTTTTTATTATATTATGGCATCAGTGAACACACTAAAAGTTCCAAAAGGGGATTTTTGCAGAGATGCCATTTGGGTTCCACCAAAAACAACAACAACAACAACAACAACAACCTTTCAGTGAACAGTTCTTAAAAGAACAGTTTCTTTCTAGGTGTGAAGAAAATGTTAAAAATCTAAAGAACATTTTCCAACTGTAAAGAAACATTTGTACAGTGGAAAGGTTCTAAAGATTCCAGTAAAGAACCTTTATTTTTTAAAAGTGTATAGGTCTCACTTAAACCTTTTATCAGAAGAAAATAACAACAAACAAACAAAGACAAAATTAAAGACTGAAATATATATATATATATATATATATATATATATATATATATATATATAT